>CATIWR010402619.1:0-27173 GCA_949677035.1 Omphalea diandra
AATTAGCTCTCTCCACCTGCCCACTAGCCTTGCACAATGCATTTTCCATCTCTGTGAGCTTCTTCATGGTGTTCTCCTCCAAAGTTTGCTTCTCCTTTTTGAGCCTTTCAACTTCTTCTTTCTCCTGCCTGAGTGACTTAAGTTCAGCCTTGTCCTTGCTCAACCTTCGAGCAGCCTGCATCACTTTTTGGTTTGCCCACTCTGTCCATTCTTGGAGCTGATTTTGCAGTTCCCGCACCCTAGGAAACAGCTTCATTATCATCTCATCCTTCTTATCCCTGGGAACCCACTGTGACAGAGACTTATCAAATGGTATTCCAGCATAATTGCAATTAGATACCTCAGCATTACAATTAGCAAGGACTGAAACGGAGTTGCTTTTCGCAGTCAATGAAAGTGACAGCTCAGTGTCAGTAGCTGGTAATGCGGGTGAAGCATTGACTCCAGGTAATGCAGGCGGGATGTTGACTGGGGGTGATGCAGATGGGATATTTGTCTTGGGCAAAGAAGTTGTACTAGAAGTTTCTAAATTACATGATGCCGAAGAAGAGGATTTAGTATTGCTTGAAACATTTTGGCTCCCATTATCTTGAGGCACATCTACTCCCATCACCTTACTCAATCTTAAAGAAGCATTCTTTACATTAACAGCAGATTCTGAAACTGATTTTAGTTTCTTATCCAATATTAAACCACCCAAACTGCTGAGTTTCCCTGCTCTTGTTTTGGGCCCATACGTTCGGTAGCCCTTCTCGAGATGAAGTGACTTCTGTCGAAGTATGTATTCTCTCTTGCTACTAGTAGAATGGACCTTTCTACTGACTATAAACTTTTCTTCCAATACAGGATATTGAGATGTTCCTGTAGTGCTGAAAGATTTATCTGCAGGATCAAATGTAGAAGTTGATCCGTCTTTCTCTGAAACTGGTCCACTGAGAACACTACAGTTCTTTGGTTTTGTTATGTTGGGAACTCCTATTATTTTTTCGGATGCCTCAGATTGAGAGCTAAGAGAACAAGAAACAGTAGTTTCTGGTTTACCAGGATTTGAAAGATGTAATTCAGAACATTTAGCTTCTGTTTTCATTGGGGTTTGCATGGAAATTGAGGAAGTCCCAGTTGAAGCCCCATCAGCAGCAAAACCAGTCAAGGGATCACCATCCATTGCACAAGCATGAGAGACATTCATGTCACATATCAATAAACACCACATTGCATCTCCAGTGCTACAGAAAGGTCGAACTTCTTGCAGTACACAAACCAATTCTGCCAATATATACTTCTCCAGTTGCTGTAAGTCCTCAAAATAATGCTCCCTTGAAGTGTCAATCTCTTGACAATTCCTAAGAAACGCTAAAGTATTATCCACAATATTAGACACGGTGTCTTTGCACCCATAACAAAGGCCAGACCTCAAAACAGCCTTTGTAGCAACTTCTTCAGAATAACCACATCCAACAATCTTTTTAATGGCACTCTTGAAGATTGCGTCCAAATTGCTTAACACAAGATCTTCTAACTGGGATTCCGTAAGATCACTCCAGTCAGCATCAAGGGATTCTTCTGATTCCAATTCCTCTTTGGGCTGGCTTGTTCCAACCTCGCATGATCCTATGGCACCAGACAATCCAAGGTCAAGTTTCAACCCATCAGAATGGTCTTGGCTAACACCACACAGGTCACATACACTGGATGGCCCATGAACCGGGGTAGCTTCAAATTTCTCAGTGGAGAATTCATAACCTGAACATTCAGTCTGAGTTGAAGGCATAATCTTACTGGGATCACCCAAAGGAGGATCAGCCCGGAATTTTCTCTTATTCCTACTTCCTTTTTCTTGTACCGATACCAAAGATGACACTTGACCACTACAGCTACTACTACTGGCTTTAGCCACCATTGATGCCATTTTTAAGCTGCAAAAAGTTAATCAAACTCATTGATAATATCTTTCAATCATCAACGCAACCTTAATCTAATACATCGAAATTAAATAAATGAATATAAAACTACGAATTCAACATCAAAGCCAGCTCAATAGATAATCTAGTAATAACGAACACAAATCAAACCACCAAAATGACAGAAATTCATTTCAACATTCAATGAGACGAGAAAAGGATGTACCTATCAAAGTTAACGAAAGAAAATCACAATTCTGCATCAAAAATCGAAAATAAATGAATAAAATTAGTACCCAGATTAGAAAAAACAAAAACCAATACATTTAAAACAGACCCAGTTCAAAAGAAACCATTTTCCGCATCGACTATATCAATTTGAACAAAAAATCTAAAATCAATAGATCAAAGCAGCTGAAAAAGGAAAATCCAATAAATAAAAACAATACACTGATTACAATATTGAAGATCCACAAAACAAGTAGGAAAAATCGAGATTTATGATAAAAATCAACGATCGAAACGTACCGGATTTATCAGCAAAATCAAAGGTATGGAAGACCAATCTCATAACATTTGAAGGAAAATTATATAAGAACATATATCTGTTCTCATGCCATGGACAAGAAAATGGTTATATATATATATAGAGAGAGAGAGAGCTGCTGTTTTTTTATTTTTGATTTTTTTTTTTTTCTTTTTCCCAAGAGCGAACGCTTTTCACTTTATGTTGTATATTAATAATAAAATAAATAAATAAATATCGCGTAAATGTATTTTCATAATTTTGTTTTGTTAACCTAACTCAATTACCATGGTTAGATGAATTATCCATGGTTGCATCCTAAAAAACACCATGTTTTTTTTTTTTTTTTGTGCTACTTTTCTAAATACTCAATCAAACTTAGTTTAAAAATATTTACTATAGATAATATTTGTAAATGTATTTTCATGAAGGAACTATACAAGTTAAAAAAAATTAAGAATGTTTTGCCAATTAATTTTAAGATTTTAATGTCGATAAAAAAAATAAGTGTTTTTTGTGTACACAATTCAAGTTTTACTAATTAGCAATTTATTATGTATATTGAAAAAACAATTTTCTTAATTTAGATTAATAAATATTAAATTTTATATAAATAATTTGATTCAAATATTGTATAAATAATCTACGTAATATATTATCGCTCTATATGAGAATAAATTATTATTAAAATTCTCAATAACAAAAAAAGACATATGATTACATTTTTACCTTATATTGTTTGTTGATAGAAATGTAATGTATCCTTGTTTTTTTTTTGCTAATACCAAGTCATATTATAGTCACACATAAGAACACAAATAATATTATATTTTTTTGGAGTATTAAATGATATTATATTTGCCTAGCTATCTATAATGATGCAAAAAATACAAGTGAATAGCTGTGAATTAAGAAATTTATGGGTTAATAGGGAATTCTTATGGTGAATTATTGATCAATAAGAGTGATTTTTCTTTTTTTTTTTTTAACAAGGCTGAAAATATTATTACATTGAAGTTAAAAGAGTATAAGATATAAAAGCCCAAAATAAGTTGGACTTAGCCCAAATATAATCAAACTCAGTAGCACAAAAATACTAATTTACAGCTAATCAAGTATGGCAAAAGAATTCTCAAAAAAAAAAAAAAGAATAAAAAAACAGTCAGCCCTCCCCATAGTTGTGCTACCTCCAACTCCATCACTGCAAATAACTATTTGAAGCACTGAATTTTGAAACCTTGAACTTTTAGATGTATCTTTAAACTATAATCGAAATAACTAAAAATATTCATTTGAGATTCCATAAGAGTAGAGAAATACTGCTTATTTAAAAGGGCAAATAGCCTAAACAAACGAAAACGAAAGAGAAAAGGGTTGCCCAACCAAAGTGGTCGGCAACAGCCCCACCAAGCTCAAACCAAAGAGCGTTCAATAAGAGTGATTAGACATTATATTTCTTTATAATAATGCAACCCGATACTCAAACCATGTGTAGTGTATTGGTACCGGCATATTTTGAATTTTTGAATATATATATACACACACTTATTTGTTTAGTCAGAGATTTGGTTGAATTGATTCTAGATATGATTTTTTCAAAATCAAATTGAATTAGTTGGTCAAATCAATAAAATTGAGAATTAATTATTAATTCAATTCAATCAAAAGTCAAAATTGATGAAAATCAATTAAAATTTATGAGTTGGATTAAACCAGTCAAGTCTAAAACTATTTTTTAAAAAATTAACAATTTTAAAATTATAATTTTTTTATATTATATTATTTTTTATAAATTTAAACTATTTTTCAATATGTTTCTTAATTCTTAAAAATAATGTATTATTAAAAACAAATCAGTCAAATTAATTGAAAACTTTTAAAACACTGATAGTGGCTGGAATCTCTATGGCTAAGAGCGAGCATACAAGTTGCATTTGCCACCTATGGGATAAACAAGGCTTGCTTCCACTGTGGATTCTGCCTTATTTTAGATTAACAAAAGTCAAAATATATAATCCCACCATTACTATCTCTTTTACTTTATAGTTTTCCACATGAAATGGAAATATATATAGCACTAAGAATTTTTATTTTTTTAATTTAATTCCAATTATAATCTAAACTTAATTTTTTTAATTTTAGGGATATTTCTAATATTACTGAATCAATAATTCATTAATAAATTCTTAATTCTTTATTATTATAATATGATAAAAGAATCACTCACAAATATAAAAACAAATTTTGGAGTTATATTTTCTCTCATGTTTGAATAAGTTTGATGTAATAGCTCTTAATGTTTATGTCAATAGTGAATGGGCTTCTTTTTTTTTTTTTGTTCCATTATTCTCTAAATAGAAAAATTACTCGCCTTAAGTTATTAATCATTACAAAAAAAAAAAAAAAACAGATTTTAGCTTGAAACATTGAATATTATCATGATTCAGAATTACTGAATTACCAATAACAATTCTCTAACTCCAAATATTGAATAAAATAATAGATAAAATTTAAAATTAATAAAAATAAAATTCTCTCTATTTTTATCAATATATTAAGAGATTGTATGTACACATACTTAAATAGAATGACCTATTGAGATTTTTTTTATTTATTTATGAAATAAATTAATTTTAAAAGAAGACGTAATATAATCTCCAATAGATTGCACAATTTTCATATTTTAGCAAGATATAAAACACATGAACTATAGATGAATGCTACCCTCCAAGAATATTCATGAATAATTCATCACTCCATTCTTGCTGCACTTTCACATTCAAAACGCTGTTTGCTATCATTTCTGTTTTCTGTTTTTAATTTATGTTTATATTTAAATTTTTTATTTTTAAACAGCGAGTTGAAAAAATAGAAAAACCATTTTTTATGATTTTCTGAATTGTGTAAATCTATTTTTATATCTTAAAAAAATAAAATAATAAAAAATAAGATATTTTATTAATATAATTTATTTTAAAAACTAAACAGCAAAACTAAAAATCAGATAAAAAATTGATACCATAATCTATTGATGTGGGATTATATAGTATCAGTTTATTTTTTTTTTTAAAAAAAAAAAAGAAAAGACACCTTTAAGAAAAAAAATTTCAAATTAAAATTTACATGTCATGTCAAATTCTCTCCCCAATTTGATGAAAAATCAAGTAATATAATGTAAAAGTTAAACTCACTTACCATATATTTTTTTGAACTTTGAACTGCAACTCAACATATGAGCGATATTTGATATTTGGATGGATGGTTTTAATTAATGATTTTTATTGAAATTTATAAATTTAAAAATTATAGATATTATAAATTTTACAAAAACATGTATAACAAACCCATGAATTATCTATGGGTTTAAAGATATTTTTATAATAAAAATTTTTATTGTGAAATTTATTATTTATTGAAATAACAAATTTTACAAAATCTCATCCTTTATGAGAAATTTTAGAACATTCATATTGAAAAATTATTGTGAATGATGAACTTTTAAACAATTCACTTCTGAATCAAATAAGGAATTTTGAATAGATCTATAAAATTTTCAAAATCTTTTATTTAAATATATCAAACTAAATGTTATTGTACATTAATTAATCTAATAATTAATTATAAAATTTGATTTTTTTAAAACTAACTTTTAGTTTTTAAAATTCCTGTTATAGTTAATTAGCAAATGATGGTATTTTATTTTATTTTTTCTCGAAAAGTTACCATGGCCATAGCGATGCTTAACTGGCTTACTACTTTTAGTCGAGTAGAATGAGAACATAAAAGCGCCAACGGGATTTAGAAAACGATCTCAGAAAAAGGAAAATGTCGCAGCAACAACAACCGGCGCAGCGGCCACCGCTTCACCAGAGCGACGCCGACGATGATGACGAGAACGTCAAGCAGCTCAGAGAATGCTCCTCTCTGTACCTGTCCTTGCAGGTGAACAACTATTTTCTAACATCAAAAGAAATATAAATTTAACGGCGTTTTGCATAATTTGCTGATTCAAATCAGCCCTTTGTTGTTTTGTGGTATTTGTAGGATTGTCTTATTAATAACGATAGGAACTGGAAATCTTGTCAGAAAGGTATTATCCTACTATATATTTTGAGCTCTTTCATTTTGATTTTAGTTTGCCAAAAATCTTGCAAGTAATTGATACTTGTTGTTTGTTAAAATGCTTAATAGAAGTTCAAGCTTTGAAGGCCTGCAATGAGAAGAGGAAGATTGAATAACACAAGAGATTGAAGATTTTTTTTTTTTTTTTCAACACAAGAAGAAGTTCAAGCTAAAATAATGGCAATTATTGCCCGTTAGGCATAAAATGCATAATGCCTATTTCCAATCAATTTCCTAGAACGTAATTTTTCGAGAAGTATGAATTCGAAGTGTATTTGATTTACATGTTGATTAAGTGGGGTTTTTTTTTTTTTTGTTGTTGTTGTTGTTGTTGTGGGTTCTTTACTTTTGTCTATAATTATTTAGTATAACAGCCAAACTCATTATTCTAACTGATTTATCAACTAATGCTAATTACTTCATATTGGAACCATTGTTAAACAATCCTTATATAGCATTATAACACCTAAACGTGGCCAATTGTTTGGTTGCCATTGACCAGGAGACTTGCTAGGGTTATCACATGATCTACTTTCCTGTTTCTTTTGGATTGACCTTACTGCTTGCTCCAAGACTGTAAAAATAATCTTTGTATTCAAAACAAAACGAAGCTTGCTTCAACCATTCCTTGTAATTCATATTTAGAGGATATGAACTATTAATACTTTCAGAAATTCATTAACCATGTAACTAGACATCTAAACAGTACCACAACTTAAATATAACTTAGCTATGAGAAACACCACATATCAGCTAGTTGCTGCCGTTTATTCCTCGCCAACATGGCTGTACTTCTCGTAGCATTAGCAATACCCTTTACATCTGCCTGCAGAAACTGGTTTCGTCCTTTTCGTGGCTGAGTTTCACTCTGTTTGTGTATCATATTGAATGAACATCATGAAATTATTTCTTATAAAGAAGCAAAGTCTATTAGTTTAATTGCACTACTACAGCAGCTATGAGAAGCATGTGGTTAAACCTGAAAACAGCCAACAAATATAGTATCAGCAATAACTCTGATATATCTCAAAATTAATGAGCTTAAAGAAAGGTTGGACTTATCAGTACTTTAATCTCACAGGGACATGCAAGAGATTCCATGAAAACAATCAATGAGAACATAATGGCAAGAGATGCTTAGGGGTCAAAACAAAGGAAACAATAAGTGAAAGAAACATTTGGAATTCAAATTACAACATGCTATCCACATTAAACAAACCTCCACAAAAAGCAGACCGGTTAAGAAATGAATCAACGGATCATATGCTCAGACTGTTGTTCGTGCAACATGTTATGTGCAGAAGGTACTTGACAAGAACTAGAAATCGTCAGTGAACTCCACCGAATCAATCAAAAGCTAGCAATGCTTTCAGAACTTAATAATATTTCTTTGTTATTGAAATTGTTAAATACATTGGGTGAGATTTTGAGAATATGTAGTAATACATTACACAATTGCCTATAAAGATTAGGTTGTTTGCTAACAGAACAGGCCAAGAGTTCAAAACCAAAACGTAGACATGCGAGGAATATTACCTGATACCTTCCACTTCCTCTTCTTCTGCTGCTGTACTTTTAAGTGAAGTAAAGCATGAAATGTGAGAAATTATATGGAATACCCCATTAGTCTGACATATCTTAGCATGACAAAATTTTCTTGTTTTCGCATCATACCAAGCAAGAGCAGCATTGTCGCACAACATCAAAACTTTGACACAGTCAAGTGCGGTTATAGGCACACAAAACTGGTAACATGATTTGCTCAGACGCCAGTGTTCAATGACTAAAATTTTGGTCCCAGATTCCTCAACGCCATAGTTCTTCATAAGCCATATGTCTCATCGGCAACCAGAGCCAAAATTAGCAGACACATACACACATAAACAACCACTTAACGCCCCCACCTTCATAAACCATCAAATACTTCCCCTCCAGTATCCAAAACAGAAGGCAATGGAATCTGATTAAACTTCTCGCTCCTAAAATCGAACGAGTAAATAGGACCATATCCACCAACAGCAGAAGAAGCAATCTAATGGACAGATTCATTCAAGAAAGCATTGATTGGCAAAGTAGACATAATCTTGCAAGGCGCAATTCCGAGGCTTCTCCATTTCCCTTCTCCAATTGTATATATTTCAGCCTCTCGATAATTTTCCAAAACTCCGTAAGTACGTCTCTTTATACTAAACGTTTGTATCACCTAAAATTGCTTAGTGGAGTCACAAAAACCAAAACCAAAAGATCTGTCACATCTCCATTTATCTTCATTATCATTAGGCAATGGAATGGTGATGTGCTCACCTGTAACCGGATTACATACATACACAGAGTCGCCTCTGAGAATGCGTCCAGTTAAGCAAAGCAACCCATTACAGGAATTAACAACACTGAAATCATAATTGGGTAAGTGGCCTTCACTAGTGAATTTCAATTTCTCAAACCCAACATGAGTTTTGGTGTTTTGGTCTGTCATTTGGGCTAATAAGAGCTGCCTTGATTCTCCATAGCGGGTACGGTTTTTATCAGGATTGCAGGGTGGTGATCGGGCTAATTTTCAAATGAGTGTAAAAAAAAAATATTAGAGAAATATGATAAATTAAAAAATATTTGTAAAAGTGAGACAAATTTAAGAGTATTTAGCAAAATGGATAGTTAAAATCTGTCGTCCGTCAATTAAACTGGCGGACATTACTATAGCGTTAACTTTTTTTTTCATTTTTTATTGTTCACCCTCTAGTATAATTCGTCCGCCAATTATACTGAAGAACAAATTTATATCGTTCATCTGCCAGTATAACTGAAGAATGAATTTGTATTGTTCGTCTGCCAATTATACTGAAGAACAAATTTGTATTGTTCGTTTGTCAGTATAACTTGCAGACGAATGTTTGCAGAATCTCAAAAAATTTTAAAAATAATAAAATATTATATATAATATAATTGAATTAAAATATTATATAATAATATTTTTTATATTATTATATTATTAAGAAAAATAAAATAATAAAATTATTATATATTATTATAAAATATTATTATATATTTAAAATATTATATAATAATAACATGTTATAAAAGATTATAAAATAAAGTATTAAATATTTTAAAGTAAAGTATAAAATAAAAAAATATAAATTCATTTAATTTTTTTAATTATTTTGCCCGCTATTATAAAAGACGAACAAATATTTTTCAAAAAAAGTTTAGCACATCAATGAAATATTATTAAAAGTAATAGTGAATAAAATTATGAAACCAATTTTATGTTCGCAAATATAAGTGTCAAACACATTTTTTGTTTGAAAATTAGTTTATACAAGAACAATTTTATATACACAAACGTAACGTTTATTTATGTAATTAGTTCGCTAGTTAAATTGGTGGACAAGCGAATATTTTATCATTCCGATTTGTAATTTAGCAGGTGAACAAGAGAATATGTAATTCCGACACTTGTATTTGCGAACATAAAATTAGTTTCATAAAAAATGAAAAAAAAAAATAACCCTACAATAACGTCCGTTAGTTTAACTAGCGGACGACGGATTTTGACTACCCTTTTTGCTAAATACTCTTAAATTTGTCTTACTTTTATAAATATTTTTTAATTTATCATATTTTTCTATTTTTTTTTTTTACACTCATTTGAAAATTAGCCCGGGGTGATCTCTCCAATTGGAGATTGGCAAAGTATGGGTCAGAAATAAAATGAAGCCAAGTTTTGCAAATGCAACTGCAGTCGAAGAGAGTCCGTATGGGCAACCTGGAGAGTATGTCCATTATCAAACAAGGGGGAAGCAGAGTCACCAGCCATTTTGGTGCTGCTTTGCTGCTTGTGATATGGGTCGTAGTTGCTGCTGCTGCTCGTATTCTTTTTCTATCATCCATAGGGGAGATGATTAAACTCCAAATTCCTTCACAGTTTAGAGTTTATGGAGATTGGAACGGTTTAGGTTACCATTTAACATAACTAAAACAAACCCTGAATTTGTGGGATTTGGAGGGAAATTAGACCGCTAATAAAATATAATATTAGCAGATTTTATGAGATCTGGAAGGAAAATTGATCGCCTAACAAAATATAATTTATTATTTTGTTAATTACTTATTTAGGTGGAGACCAAGTGCAAATTTACAAGCTTGCGAGGAAGATGATTCCGAAGCTACTTAATTAAACTTTCATTAATAAAAATAATTGTATAAATTTATGATGAAGGAGTTAGTGACTAGTGAAGACACTAAAAATAGTTACTAGAAATAAGGGTATAAATAAATTGAAATGACTAGTAAGTTATTCAAAATAAATTTGATATTATTTAAATCAATCTCAAAATCAAATTATTGAAATAAATTAATGAGTCTAATCTAAGGTAGTGTTTAGTAAAACTGAAAATTAAGTACTAAATAATTTTGGTACTAAAAATTTGAGAGCTGAATAATTCAAATATTGAAAATTTTAAATGTTCAATTCGAATAAATACTACTTTTTTTTTAGGATTAAGTTTAAGAGATAAAAATTAAAATAAATAACCACATATTTTACAGCAGATTATTATATAATTTAATTTTAAATATTTTAAACTTAATTATATCTTTATTAATAAGAAATGATTATGATAATAAAAATGATAATTGTGATAAGAGGTATATTAATGAAGTATATCAAAATAGTGAATTTTTTTATTACTTAATTTATTAAATAAAAATTCTCCACTTATCAGATTAAATGAACTTAAGAAAAAGAATATTGTCAAACAAATTTAAAATATAATTTAATATTTTAATTTTAAGTGCTTAAAATAATAAAATACATTTGAAAACGTAACTTGAAAATTTTATTAAATTTAATTGAGCTTTAAATAGTTTTGTAATTTTATTTTTATTGATATATTTAAAAAAATTAATTAAACTGAATAATTTTTTATTTGAAACCTAATTAATATTTATTAAATTTAAAATTTAAAAAGTTATATTCACATAATCAAATTCATATATTTTAAATATTTTATAAAAAAGCTATGTCATGCTGGGATTCAAATTTTGAACTTCTAATATTATTTGCAAACAAATAGTGTATATCATGGTGGATGCAATTTAGTCTAAATCAAAAATTTATAAATTTTTATAATTGAATCAAAATTTTTAAAATATTAAAAATAGAGAATCAATATCATATTTACTTATTGATTCTATTCAGTTTAATTTCATACAAATTGAGAATAATTCAGTTTGATTTTTTTATTTTTTAGAATAGTTAAGTTTTATTTGATACTAGTTTCAATATTAAGTTATTATTTCAATTTATTAAAAGCTAAAATTTTCAATTTAATATTTAATGATTAAAATAAAATAAAATTTATATTTCTCATTTTTAATTCTTCAAGGATTAAAATGCACAAGTAATAATTAAATAAAAAACAAATAATAACTTACCTATTAAATGTTAAATTAAAAAGTATTATTAATATTTATTATTGATAATAATAAATAAGTAGTCTAATTATTAATACGTGTTATGAGTAATAATTATTAGTAGTTTGCACCTCTATTTTTAAATTTTCACATTTAATCATTTGAAGTAATTTAACCAAAATATTATTTAATAACTTATATATTAGTTATTAAATTAAAAACATTATTAATATTTACTACTATTTTATAACTAATAACTAATATATAATCTAATTATTAATTATTATGCATAATAATTGTTAATTGCATATACTAATTGAATAATTTAATTAGTAAATAACAATCACTTTTTAAGACTTTTATTTGATTTAGTTAATGCCAAATTTAATTTAAAATTAAAAATTACTTAGTACATTAAATATCATATTTAATAAATAACAGAAAAATTTACGTTTAAATATAGAAAAATTTATATAAATTTTCAAATATTAAAATTTAAAATAATAATATGAAACAATCAAATGAAAAATATTATGACAGAGTGTTTTATATTATTAGATTCGATATTTTCTATTTGAAACGATTACGTTTAATTTAATCTGATATTTTTTGAATAAAAATAATTTCTAATACTTGAAACGGTAACATTGATTTTCAATTTGAATAATAAAAAATATCTAATACCTTTCAATTAAAAATTTTGATATAATTTAATTTGAATATTTTACTATTCAAATAAAAAAATCTTCAATTTCAATTTAATCAAAATTCCATTCAATTACTCGATCAATTTAAGAATTTCCGAGTCATGCTCAGGATAAGCATACACATCACATCACCAACGGTTTGCAGAAACAAAGCAAGCAATTAAATCATTGCAACATTACGAATAAAACAAAAACTAACACCACAAATAATCGAACATGGAGACCTCTTTAGTCATAGGCCTTTGAGATGTATTTAGTGGTGATTACTTGTAAACCTCCATGAAAGCTTGGCACATCATTCATCAAACATGATAGCCAAAGGCAAAACCAGACAAGCATATCTATGAAAATACCGCAACTCATAGATACACAATCTCCAATTCTTGATCACAACAGTGACGCAAACGACATAGCGTTAGAAACAAATTAACCACTAATTACTCACTATTTTAGTACTCATCACTACTTCTGAGCAGAACAGAATTGGTTGTTTCTTGATCACAGGACTTAACATGTGGGGTAAATTAATTTGCAGGAACAAACTTGATGGAGATGCTATTGACACAATGGCGTTCATCTGCTGGAGTATTGTGTCGCTCACCTTTAAAAACATGACCCAAATGGCCTCCACAATCAGCACAAGTAATCTCAGTTCTCCTGCCATCTGGATCTGGAGATCGATGAATGGCTCCAGGAAGACCTTCAAAGAAAGCAGGCCAACCGCAACCTGAATCAAATTTTGTATTTGACTAGTAAAGTGGTGTCCCACACCCAGCACAATTGTACACTCCTTCACCAAAGAACTTGTCATATTCCCCTGTGAATTTCATCCTGTATTTACATTTCCAAATTAATTAATTATGGTTTATCTTATCAAGAAAAGAAACAAAAAAAAAAAAAAGATCACTGAGGATTTCTACTCACTCAGTTCCTTTCTCCCGCAGGATTTGAAACTGCTGGGCAGAGAGAACAGCCGGCCACTCCTACTCCGCCTTCCGGATCGAAGCCATTGCCAACAATCTATCAGCAAATTTGTTTTGTATATAGATGGAATCCCAGGGATGAACGATGACCGAATCTCGTAATAATTCAAAGATTTTCATTTCTGAATTCATGTATGCTCATTTGGGTCTTGAATCTTCTGTTTTAGGTTTGGCCCATTAAGCCCACACAGAAATTTGGCCCATCAAGTTCACCCCTGATGAAGAAATGGGAAAAGGGTAAATATTCGCTACCACAAGGTTCTGGGTTAAACGACGTAGTTTCAGAAAGTGTCACCAGACAAAATTAGGCTTCGGATTTCAAATTCGCGCACCGATAGACGCAGCAAAAATTTCTTGATTGGATTCACATATGCGAGTTGAAGAACAAAGAAGAAGAAGAAGGAATGTCGGGGTTTGGGAAGCATGCCGGACCGGCAGCACCGCCATCATCACAACCGCAATTTGGAAACTTTGGACGGCCTCCTTCCCCTTCTCCTCAACCGCCTCCTTTTCGACATTCTGCCCCTGGCCGATCTCCCAGGTACTTAATATCTCTCTTTTTTTTTTTCCTTTTCATTTTCCAATGACTTTCCTCTTCTCATTACTTTAGATTGTATTTGAAGATTTCTCTCTCTCTCTCTTTTTTTTTTTGGGCTGTTTTCCTCCTCTTTGTTGTACTAGTTTCTGCTTAAATCACACAAAATAGTGATTGAATTTTTTTTTATTTTTTTCTATTAAAGTGTTTTAGTCTTAAATTAATGCTCAAGAAAGTGGCTTTACCCGTTTTATCACAATTTAGAGGCTAATTGCACTTGCAAAGTTGGTTATATTCCTTTGTTGTGCTTGTAACTCTGGTTTTGGTATCAATGTCGAGATTTTTGTCCAAGTTGGATCTGAAAGTTGATTTTGGCTGGTGGCTATTGTAGTTATATGTTTTCTGATTGCTAGGAATTAGATTTGTAGTTTTACGCACCAATTACGATGTGATTTTCTGAGCGGCATTTATGTGATTGGTTTTGAAGTTTTGATCCTAGGGGTCCTGTAGCTTTAGAGAGAGTGCAATCACCGCCATTGGCTTATGAAAGCTCTGGTCTTGCTGCTAGTGCTTTTCCATCTGCTGGAATTCCAAGGTAATAACATATTATGATTCTCTTTATCCTTATTTACCTTGTTGGCATCGCATTCCAGTTTGTGCTCTCCTCCTTTGTCCTTTGAAAGCACTGCAATACCTTCTTATCCATCTGTTAGAGCCCAAAGGTGAGAAGCATGTTCTATGGCTTATTTTTACTTATGTCTTTTATGGCATGATATACTGTAAGCCTGTTTGTTCTCTATTAAAAGCCTGTTGGTATAATTTTAGTTGGCAGAAAATACCAAAGCATTGAAGCTGAGAATGTTCTTGGCCCAAAGTGAGATCATGCCTCAGTTATGATAAAACAAGTTTTTATGTGTTGCATTTAAAATTTGTAACCCTTAATCACTTGTCCATGTTCATGACATTAGTCTTATCATGTGAGTTTATTTTCTCATTAGGCATACCAGCTCACCTCAATGGGCTAATGGCTCAAGTTCTTTTTCTAAAGATGATGATAAAACAAACCTAAGGGCTTCTGCAGTCACTTCATTTGTTACTTCACGTAATTCTGAAAATAGCATCACAGCTAAGATTTCCAGATTTCAAGAGTTAAAAAGGTACAGATCACCTCCTTCACATGCTTCTGAGGAGGAAATTTCTAGAAATTCTAGTCGACCTTTACTAGAGTACGTTCTATTATCTTATTTTTATATTTTACGTGCATTTAGTTACTTCTTGGTGTATGTGGTCCAATGAGATTTTATTCTTTCTGTCACAATTTGAATGAGAATTTTCCTGACAACTTCCCATTTTGTTACAATACTTCCTTATTATGTTTTAGTGGTCATTCTGGAACCTGTTGTAATAATTTTATTGCCCTGCTTTCAGCTTTCAGCTTTCTGTCTTTTTTATTTTTTTATTTTTTTTTGGTCTCTGTTAATTGTTTTAACTTTGACTGTGTACTGATAAGAATGCATGGGCACACCCACACACACTCTGCCCTTTTTATGTCTGTGGGAATTGTCTGAAATGTCTAGATCTAATATCCAAGTTTTGACTTGAGTTTAAGAGAATTTGCATGGGTGCTTATACCATGAAGAGTATGTATACTCTTCTAGTATGTAGGAAAAGGGCTTATAAAAAAATTGGGGTAGCTTTCAATCAATGGCCTTGTAATCATGATACGGTTTGAACCTTGACTTCTCCATTTCGGAAAGATAGTATTACTGACTGTAAAGGGCTGAGGTGTAAAGGATGGCACTTTCCATCCTTTTTTTTTGCTTTAAAATCTTGTTGCCTCCTTTTAGATGGCCATTATATGCTTAAGTTGCATCTTGTTTTGGCAAAGCACTGAACGTTTACCTATTCAATTCTGATCTCTTTGCTCCTGTACAAAACCCTGATCTGTTGTTTGGTTTTAGCATTCTGTCTCAGTCATTGTTAATAGCTTGAAAATTTGTTTATGGATTTGACAAAAGTCATGCAATTTGTTATTGGATGAGTAGTGGACTATGAAACCTTCAAATATCTGACTTTGGTTTTTGTTGCTTGATGTGGTAGCTATTCAGATTTGCATGTTGACAATGGCAGTCACTTAGTTCCAACAAGAACAAGATCACCTCCTTTTCCTTTTGAAAATCAGAATTCAATTGAGTATGCTCATCCTTCTTCTGGTGAAGGCCAATGGTACATTCACAATTCAACCATGTGTGTCTGTGTTTTTTGGTTTTATTTTATTTTATTTTTTTGGGGCGGGGGGGGGGGGGAGGATGGGTGAGAAGGTGTACTCTTTTGTGTTCATTCTCAAGAGAATTATACTCTACAGGTGTTTAATGGCCTAATATTTGTAATTAATTTAATCATTTGGCTTCACCCTTTAGGTGTTTCTTATATTTGTACTCTTGTGCCTTGAGATCATTTGCTTAAATGACATTCATGGTTGCTCTTTTTTGCCTTGTGCTGATTGCATAACTTAACAAAGAAATATATGTTTCCTATTTCTGCCAACTTTACTCATGCTGTTATTTGTTATGCAGGTCTACTTTACCTCCATCTGGATTGGATAGTCAGCACAAGTTGCCAAATAGGAATCCTAATCTGTTGGCTCATCAGCATAGATCGCCATTCTCACCGTATCTAGTTTCTTATGCTTCTCCAAGGAATGAAGTTGTTGATATCCATGTGCCAAAGCAAAGTAGTTCACCAGCTGTACCGCCTGCAAATGAAGTTTTCCAGAAGGAATCTATAAGGTAGTTTCCAAAGACACAGGTCCTTAAAATTCTTATTGCTTTTTGTTTTTTTTTTTTTCCTTGAATGAGATATTTGATAGGAATTTGAAAAAGGTGCAAGATGAGTTCTAAAGTAGGCTTTCGAAACTCTTTGAACTCTGATGAGAATAGAACTCTTAGAAAGCCTTGACTTCGGATAAATGGGGATGCAAAATTTGGATATTGTGCAAGTTTTTACTTGTGAAGTGGGATCTACTGATATTTTGTTATCTATATATGGAAAACTACTGCTTCCTTACATGTGGATGATCCAATTATAGTGCATATTTTGCCAGTTCTTCTACATCTCCTCCTAGATTAGGTGCTAAGTCGGATGCTTTTCCCAGTCCATCTGATTCTCAAATTCCTCAGAGAACTTTTCAATCTCTCAATGACTCTGCTGTTAAAGGTGCTCCCAGCAGGACCACCAACTACACTGTTGCAAAAAGAACAAGGTCTCCTCCTTTGGCTGCTGCTGATAAATTCTTTCAGGGAAATTCCTTTTCCACTGAAGATGGTACCGAGCGGTAAAATTCTTAGTAAATCAATTTAGTTGATTGTCATATTTGTTTGATCTGTTATTGATTTTGAGTTGATTAAGTTTTTGACATGCAATATGTAGAGAGATACAAGCCAAGGCAAAACGACTAGCACGCTTTAAGGAAGAGTCAAGCGAAAATTTTGAAAATAAATCCGATATTTCTGATCACAAATCTTCTGCAAGTAGCCACAAACAGTCTGTGGAAAGGCAAAAATTTGCTGGAAGTCATTCCATGGTATCAGCAGGGGATTTCACTGATGGCATTTCCTCTGATTTTGAGGGCTTCGAAACTTCTAGTATTATTGTCGGGTTGTGTCCAGATATGTGCCCTGGTATGGCTCTCAAATGCTTGATCTAGGAGGAAACTTGTTAGTAGAATGATGTCCAATGACATCTTCTGAGGTCTTAGGATTTTATTTCAGTTATAATAAAATTTTGATTGAGTTTAGAGTTCCTTGTCAGTTGGCTGTAAGAAGAAATATCATTTTGCATAGTAAAGGAACTTGAATGTCTTACCCTAAACATTCGATTTGCTAGCATCTGGAACAAACCTACTGGGATATGTTTTACGAGCGTCTGAAACTGCCATGGCTTTTGATGTGATGTAGCATCTTGATTCATGTTTCAGAGTCTGAAAGGGGAGAACGAGAAAGGAAAGGGGATCTTGATCAGTATGAACGCTTGGATGGTGATAGAAATCAAACCAGCAAATTTCTTGCTATCAAGAAGGTATTTCTTATGTCACTTATAGTTTGCTGTTCATTAAATTACTTTTGATCATAAAATCCAGTATGGTAATGTCTGTTTATTATTTTCCACAGTATAATAGGACAGCTGAGAGGGATGAAAATCTTATACGCCCTATGCCTGTACTGCAGAAGACTATTGATTATCTACTTGGTTTGCTAGATCAGCCTTATGATGATAGGTTTCTCGGCATTTACAATTTCTTGTGGGATAGGATGAGAGCAGTCCGAATGGACCTGAGAATGCAACACATTTTCAACCAGGAGGCTATAACCATGCTTGAGCAAATGGTTTGTCTTCCTCACTGCGGTCTTTAATTAATATCTAAACTATAGTATAAAATTTGAATAATGGTTAAAACTATATATCATGTCATTTTGACAAAAATGTGCTTAATTCTATACAGAAGGATGGATAATTGCTTATTGTTAATTGTGGTCAGCCTTCCCCATACCCAATGGATGACTTGTTTGATTCCTTTGAGGTGAATCATTTTGTTGCTTTAGCACAGGGAGTGTTATTCCCAGGGTTTTAACTCTAGAAAGCAGTGGCCACATTGTTATTGAAACAGACTGAATCAACCAGCGTTCCTAAAGAATTCTTTTATGATGTTACAAAAGTTTACATTAAGGAAGAATTTAACTGACGCATTTAAAAATTTTGTTGTCAATCCATTTCTCAGCATAGCATTGAATTCTTTTCAACCGGTATTATGTATTGGACAATGCATGTTAGTTATGCATGGAACATGATCTTCTTATTCTGATGACTAAAAGCTGTTGTTGATTGATTTTGATTCAGATAAGGCTTCATATAATTGCTATGCACGAGTTATGTGAATATACCAAAGGAGAGGGTTTTTCCGAGGGCTTTGATGCACACCTCAATATCGAACAGATGAACAAGACTTCAGTTGATCTGTTTCAAATGTATGATGATCACAGGAAGAAAGGAATTAATGTTCCAACAGAAAAAGAATTCCGTGGTTATTATGCTCTTCTGAAACTAGACAAGCATCCTGGATATAAAGTAAGCCTTTGCACTGGCAACTAGGTTTTACAAGTTACATTTAACATTGGCTTTAAGGGTAAAGATTTCCTGCTAGGTTGAACCTGTGGAGCTCTCACTGGATCTTGCAAAGATGTCTCCAGAGATAAGGCAAACCCCTGATGTGCTATTTGCCCGTGATGTAGCAAGGTCGTCACTTTCCTTTTATTTATGATGGGGTTAAAATACAAACTCAATCTGATAATTGATGTGTTGGCTTCTCCAGGGCTTGCAGAATGGGCAATTTCGTTACCTTCTTTCGTCTTGCAAGAAAAGCAACTTATCTTCAAGCATGTTTAATTCATGCTCACTTTGCAAAGGTACAAGTGACTGTTGCATATCAGATTAATGTTTCAGATGTCATTAATATTGATTTTATTGATCAACGTATAATTTATATAGGCCTATCTATTACTCATTAATTTTCCTTAAGTCACAATTCATATTAACAGACATCCAATTATGTCAGCTTGCTAATTTGGACTAAAGGCAAAATACTGAAATTTTGTCCCTTATCCCAGTTTTCTGTAGCTGTATAAGATATAATTACTTGTGCAGTTGGCTCACAATGTTGACTTTTGTTTACATGCTTAAACACAGGATTTGTTCATTCTGTCTTTTGCTAATATTGTTGTAACATCATATGATGAACTCATTTTCATGTTTTTTCCCAGATATTATGGTGTATATGCTCATTGTTCATTTTTTTGGTGGTAAAAAAGATTGGATTTTCTGAGAACATAACCTGTCAATGCAACAGTTCATCAAGTCAGTGCTATTACACAATTGGTTGCTAAACCTTCATTAAATGCTGACTTAAGGGGATGCTACTTGGGAGAGACCATATTGCATGTCTTCAAAGTGTTAATTATAGGATTCACGTTTTTACTTCTTCATTTGTGAATTCATTTGCTTTATCACACACATGAACAAAAACATATTCAGTACTGTTTTCTCATGCCCCTTGCATCTTGATTTTTATTCAGTTACGAACTCAGGCACTAGCTTCTTTGCACTCTGGTCTACAAAATAATCAAGGTCTCCCAGTTGCTCATGTGGCCAAGTGGCTGGCAATGGAGGTACTGTTTTCTTTGCATGACCAAGAATTTCATTATATTTACTTTGCAACAGGTCCCTACTCATTTCATATTCATGCTCTGATGTTGAAATCAGGAAGAAGACATTAGAAGTCTATTAGAGTATCATGGGTTTGCAATAAAGGAATTTGAGGAGGAATATATGGTAAAGGAAGGGCCATTTCTCAATGTTGACCAGGACTATCCAACCAAGTGTTCAAAGCTAGTTCAACTGAAGAAATCTAGAACGATAGTTGAAGATGTGTCATCTGCTTCTCAAGTTGTTTTCATGCCTCCTCAAGTATCCAAGGAGATCCAGTTTCCCATGATCTGCAAGCATGAGAGCAAAGCTGTTTGTTCTGCTTTTGCCAATATTAAGAGTTCTTATCATGAACTTGATGAAGAAATGCCTGATTTTGAAGTTATAACATCCCCAAAAGTTAGAAAGCAATTGCAGCCAAAAATTGATCAACAAAGTCAAGAAGAACATTTGGTGGAAAGTGCCCATGTCTCTTCATTTTGCTTCTCCCCAGTTCATAGTCCCCCTGTATCTCAGCTAGCTAACCTCAAAGATGTGGAGAAGCCGAATGATGGTGTTGTTTTCAGTGTCTCTTCTGAGGAGAAGATGCTGTCTAGCATGGACAATATGCCATTGCAAGTTGTGTCTAGAACAGCTTTTCAAGAGAGCTCCCCAAGTGCTAAAAATGTTCATGCTTTGGGGAATCCTGTCCCTTGCATTGTGGTTTCTAATAAATCAAAAGACAAAGAACCTCCTGAAATTAATCAAGCAAAGGAAAATGAGGAAGTGATGGAAAATTACAACGATGAAGTTGCTGAGGCAAAGCTCAAGTTGATTATAAGGTGTTTCAGTTCAAAAATTTAGTCCTATGCTGGGATTGTTTTTGTTATCATAGTTTTAACATTTGTCTACTGTCAGGTTATGGAGGCGGCATTCTGTAAAACGAAGGGAGTTGCGCGAGCAAAGGCAGATGGTAGCAACTGCTGCACTAAGTTCATTGTCCTTGGGACCACCAATTCGAAAGGCCAAAGATGTGAGCTTTTTAATTTCAATGATTTCAAGTTTGCTTATGCTATGATTTCTTATTTAGTTGTGTATATTTATTTGTTGATTTTAATCTGCAAATTTAATTTTTCCAAGTATACCTCATTAAATGTGTAATTTCATTTCCTATGCAAGCAAATCTCTTCAGTGATTTCCCCTGACTCTTTTTTTTGGGTCTCTTCCATTGTAGCAACTGAGCACTGCTAGCGAATTTGATATTGAGCATGTTATGAGGGAGAGATATGATAAACACAAAAAATCATGGTCAAGGCTGAATGTTTCTGACGTCATTGCTGATATACTTTGCATAAAAAATCCTGATATTAGATGCGTGTGCTGGAAAATTGTGCTGTGTTATCAGATAAAGAACCAAGGAGACAAAGCAGGGCAGAGGAGCCAGGTTATGCATGCGGCAGCAGCCCCCTGGTTGCTTTCAAAGATCATGCCTTCTAAGAAAGATGATTATGATGATGATAATTTGCTAATTTCATCATCTGGCCTGTCAATATGGAAAAAATGGGTTCCCAATCAATCTGGTAACAACCTGACCTGCTGCTTATCTGTTGTTAGGGATGTTACATGTGATGGTTTGAATGTGACAATTAATGGTGCTAGTGCAATTTTGTTCCTAATATCTGCAACTGTCCCATGGAACATGCAAAAGGTCCGTCTTCAGAACCTTCTTTTGTCTATACCTTCTGGTTCCTCCTTGCCCCTTCTGGTTTTATGTGGTTCATATAATAAGGAGTTTTCAGATCCTACCTCTGTTATAATTAGTGAATTGGGTCTCCATGACATTGATAAATCACGTGTTAGTAGCTTTTCAGTTGTTTTCCTGACTGAAGATAAAGAAAGAGAATGCTTGGGTGGTTTTTTCAGTGATGTGCGATTAAGGGAAGGACTACAGTGGCTGGCAAGTGAATCACCCCTGCAACCTGATATTCACTGCATGAGAACCCATGAACTGATTCTAACCCACTTGAATCCCTCGTTGGATGTACTTGAAAAGATGAATGAACGTGAATTAGTTCCTGATCACTGTATCTCAACCTTCAATGAAGCCTTGGATTGGTTGCTGGGAGAAATTGTTGCTGCAGCCAAATCGAACCCTACCAGTTGGCCTTGTTCAGAAATTGATTTGCTACAGGATTCCTGTGATGAGCATATGTTGCTGAAGTGCTACTTGCCAAATGTAGGATGGAGCTCAGCAGCAAGAATTGAACCACTTTTATCTGCAATAAAGGAATGTCGACTTCCTACTTTTCCTGATGCTGTATTCTGGTCTGATAAAGGCGCTAATTCAGGTGATGAGATTGAGAATCTGAGATCACAACTTGAGAACTGCTTAATCAGATACCTTACTCAATCAAGTGGAATGATGACAGTTAATTTAGCAATAAAAGAGGCACATGTGATGTTACAAAAAAGTGCACGACTTGAGCTCCGTGGCTCAAGCTACTATATTGTTCCAAAGTGGATCTCAGTTTTTAGACGGATCTTCAATTGGCGATTAACAAGTTTATTCAATGGGGCACTCTCTTCAGCCTATGTTTTTAGGCATCATCATGTTAATCCTACTTCATATATTCTTGACGAGTTTGGGCTTAAGGGAAATGTATCTTCACCTTATATAAGTCGACCCTCTTTAGATGAAATAATTGTTAGCTCTGCCCCCTTGCTTACTGTAATGGGTCAACCACAGCTGGAAGCTTTTGAACCTCCACTGAGGACAGCCTCGAGCAGCAATATTTTGGAGGCTGCTAAAACAAATGACTTGGTGGACTGTAAAAGGACTTCTGCACAGCTTGTCAAAGGTAATGTTGATTGTGTAACAAGAGGATTAATCACTACTGGTGCTGAAGCTGCTGGAAAACCTACTAAAGAAACTGACAGATTAAGCAAGTTGTTAGAAAAGTGTAACATAGTGCAAAATGCCATCGATGATAAACTCTACATTTATTTTTGATCATATAGAAAGGCGTTGTTTCTTTGTATATAAACTTATTTAAAGAGGGGTGGCTATCTGCGCCATTTTAGTGTTGTACTCTTGTACAAGAAAATAGTAAGAGTTTTTCATTCTCTTCATTAACAAGCCAGAAGCAGAATCTCTCTCTCCCCAACCTTGTTCAACAGCCCTAAGTTTTTAAACGCGTCAAAAAGAAAGTTGGGAAGGAAAGTAGTAGCTCAATTAATGGTGGGCATATAAAGAAGAAAGTGTAGAACATCCTGTCCGCAACGAGTTGTAAAATGCATGGTGATGTCTGGTACACCTTCTTGCCTTGATACAAATGCACAGGTTCATTGTCTAATCTCCAATATTTTCTGATCTAAGATTTGATTTCACTTCAAAAAGCTTGATTTGGTGTGATTTCCATAATCACTTGGGAGTCTTGGATGATATTTCAAACATACACCTACCATTAAAGCCCAGGCGTATACACCAACCATGGAATAGAACACAAGCGTGCTAAATCATACTTTTAGAACTAATAAGCTGCGTCTGCATTACAGAAGAATGGCATGTAAGAATCTATTTGATCGTGTCTAACAGAGACTCATAGGACTTTGCAAGCTTTGTTAAACCAATGTTTTTAAAATCGAATTGGAGATTGAACCAATTAGTTAATCGATTTGATCAATTCTATCAATCTAATTAAATAGATAATTTTTTATTTTTTAAAAAATATATAAATAATATTTAAAAACTTTTTTAGATCAGAAAAAATATATAACACAATAACGTAATTAAAACTATTTTTTAAAATTCAAATTTTAAATAAAATAATATAAGTTTTTAAAAAATTTTGAAATTTTTTACAAAACAAATTAATTTTAAAATGAATCATTTTAAATTAATTTTTGATTTTATCGATTTTAAATAATTTTTTAAGTAACAAATTTTAAACATTGAATTGAACCAGACCAGTGATTGATTATTGATTTTACTGATTAAACCAGTTAATTCAATCCAGTAAGACACTGAAACAAGAGTAGAACCATCAGAAGGTCACATACATTAAAATAGCGCGATACATCAAATCCGATTGAATCAAGCACTATATTAAAGTAACGAAATGGTAAGTCACAACAAAATGCACAGATACTCTTATATATAACACAATTTCCCTTTGAAACATGCAAATCACATTGACTGCATTAAAGAAAGAAGCTATCACAAGGGTATTGCAAAACCAGTCATAAGACCGTTACTGCTGTTAACAAAGATATAGAGGAGATGTGGGATCATAACTGGCATTCAGAAATTCAAAATTGCACATGGTTGAGCTGATACCAAAGTAACAATTTTATCACATATCTTCTTCCCAAATAAACTGTAAAAGAAAGCATTTTTATCTTAATGAAATTTACAACTATCATTTCCCAACTGCCAGGAACGCCTCCAACTTTGGTTTCCAAGTCCTTTATGTTTGCATTAAACAGTTGCTTGGTTACAGCAGATCAGAGAGCATTCTGCTCCCCTACAGCCATTGTGTAGTTGCTGGTTAGTTACAATGTTTCAGCGACATTAGTAAAAAACTGTGGCCTGCCTGGAGATCCTGGGACAAGTATATCTTGAACATACAGATAAACTGTTTTCAGTTCCAGCAGCAGTTGCTAACCCCCATCCTGATACAAGCCAAAATAAAGTCAGATCACGAACCAATACGTCACTGGATATCCTCTCAATCAAATGTGGCATGAATATAAAATAAGTAGCAGAAGGAAAAAACTCAATGGGTAAAACTACAGAGAATTAATCAGTCAATCATATAGAAGTCGAAAAGTTGCATAAGACAGCCCAGGAGACCCACCAATTCTAAGGGCCTCTGATGTGATGGAGACGGAACAACAATAGCTGCACTTCGATTTATTGAAACCTGCTGATCTGAGAATTCACTCCTCACTGAATGTAAAACTTCAGACCCTGAAGCAGAGGTACAATCGGAAGTTTCTTTTCGTGTCCTTGAACTCACTAAGTTCCTATGAACTTCAACAGTTCCACCTATAGCACCAGCATCTGACTATTAATCAAAATCAAAAACAAAATTAGATGACCACAAGCTAGCAATTGGTCCCTTAATAAAAACTTCCCAATGGCTACTTAAAGATTCTGAGAGCAGAAAGGGGACAGGAAAATGTTGCAGATGCAGAGTTTTAGTAATATTACTAAAATGTTTCATTTTTCTTCCAAGTTATGGATCTAACCTCAATGAAAATGAAAGAAAATGAAACAAACATTGATTCACCTACCAAAACCTCCCCTCCAACAACCCCACCCTCTAAAAGAAAAGGAAAAAAAAAAAAAAAAGACTCTGGGTATATTGAATTAAATGAATTGAATTTCAACACAGACAAACTGGCAGTTGCATTCCAGATATATATAATCTGCAACTGATTCTCCACATCAGAACCCACCAAAACATTTGCAGGCCTTACTGGTGATTTTTATGCCATGATACACTTTACTGATACCAGCAGAAATTAGTCAGAACAAAGACATGAATCTTAATCTACAACACTGAAAAAGATAACTAAGACACAAAAAGGTAGAGGGTGGCTTTTCTTGCACTTACATGAGATAAGTCTTTAATGTGTACAATGATGATTGTAATATCATCTGTCCGGTTTTCATGCTCCAGCCATAATTTGTATGACTCTCCAGCAATGGCTGCACATGCATCTCGAGGATCGGTATATCTTGCCACCTAAGGGGAGAACCACATTTGCAATGGGAGGGAACAGTAAGAAGATAGGAAAATGTGGGGAAAAAAAAAAATGATAACTTGGTTAGAATTTCATCAAGGAAAGTCCTCATCATCCCCAAACCTGGTAGTCTAAATACAACAAATTATGTATGCTTCAGCTCAGAAAAGTTAATAAATGCCACTGCATCAGTAATTTGACCAATGTTCACCACAACTGTTTGACACTTTCTTTTAGTGAAATATTGCAGCAAATCAATTCTTCAGTTTATATAGGTTCAAACCACATCTGATTATTTCAAAAAAACTTTACAAACATAGACACATAGGCCAAAGTATATATTGAGAAAAATATAAATTTCAAAGTCCATTTCTCAAATTGAAAACAATCACGAACTTCCAGGAAAAGACAACCAGTTAAGTTGAAACTATTAGCACCAAGCAATTTTTTTTTTAAAAAAAAAAATCAACAGGCGAGTCATAGAAACAACATTCAGACAAGATGAAGACACAAAAGTCATAATGACATACCATATCAACAACTGTTTGGCTTGAGAGGAACTCCCAAACTCCATCACTTGCAACCACGAAGAACAGATGATTGGGCATGAGCTTTAGAACAGAAACTTCCGGTTCAGCAATAACACCGATTGTCTCAGCTGTACTATCCCCTACACTTCTAGTAAAAGCAGTGCCCGGATACATCCCATTCTGCACCCACAATCTTGGAGGATCACCCCCTTGACTTTCCTCATCGTCCCACATTTGTATATTAGGATCCTTGTACCCTTCCACTTGATCAACACTCAGAACTCTAGCTCCACATGACTTCACCCTCTCATACTCATCTTTCCTAAATGGGGTTTGATCATTAGACAAATTCTCAGCTATAATTCTATTCCCATTCTTAACAGCAATCACAGCTCTCGAATCACCCACATTGGCAACATAAATTGTATCTCCAATTAGAAGAACTGTTATTGCAGTAGTACCACTCATG
>CATIWR010402622.1:0-12604 GCA_949677035.1 Omphalea diandra
CTATAAATATATTTTTTCAATATTTCAAATATAAAAAATAATTTTAGAATTTTTTTGTATTAATATTATATTTATCATTATATAAAAACAATTAATCTATAAAATAATTATTTTTTACTATTATACAATACAATTATATATCTAAATATTTTCTTTAATAAACAGTAAAATTAAAAATATATAAAATATTATTTTTTCTTCCATATTTAACTATTCAAATAAGAAAAAATAAATTTATTTTTTTTATTCAAAGATTAAAAAATAAAAAAAATAAAATTTATTTTATCTCATTATTTTCTTTTCTCCTCACTGTCATTTTGCCAAACGTTAATCCGCTATCGTGAACAACAGCCTACTTCCCACCCTTACTATAGCTGTCTGGTAGGGTCACAGTGCGATTAAAGACAATATTCTCCGGCGTGGAGTCATTGTCAACGGTGAAATAGCCTGCCAGCGAAATTTAGAAAATTGATTATTATGTGGCACAGGAAAACTAGAAAATAGAAATGTCACATACAGAGAGAGAATTCTCTAAATTGACAGGAAAGGACACCACTGACAGAAAAACCAGCAAACGTTAACTCTGACGATATAATATTTATATACTTAAAGATTTATAATTCCAATTTGAAAGATTAATATTTAAGCATCACATGTACAGAAGAGGAAGTCACGGTTCGAATAAGAATCAACACTTATATGACATTTAGTTCGATTTTAATTTAAAATTTATTTTATTTATAAATAAATTTTTATATTTGACATATTATAAACTAAAAATAAAATTTCTTTCAAATAAAATAACTTTTGTATTTAATTTAAATATAGAATTCAATAAAATACTTTATTTTACAAAAATATCCTTGTGTTAGGTTTTTAAAATTTTTTCAAATGTAAAAAACAAGAAAAAAAGGACGAAAAAATAGAGAGAGAAAAAAGAAAAAGAAGAAAAAAGAAATAAATGAAAAAATTTATATTAACTAAGAGTATTTTATAACTTCAAAATTTATTCACAAATTATAATTGCAAATGAAGTTTTATTTATACCAAACACAAAATGTAAATTTATAAATGAATTCTATAAAAAACAAAATGCGCTTTGAAATTCAAATATATATTCAATAACATCAAAACGCAAAAACTATGAGGTTCAAAAATTTTACCAAGGCGTTCAAACTGGAATCTTTCTCCAACACCTGCATTTTTAAGTGACGGTACAGCATATGCATTGGACATCACCACCTTGGACTGTGGGTTTAGATCAGTGAGCCAATCATCAAGTTCGGCAGGATTCTGATGCAAATTAATAATGGGAGAACTTATCAGACGCTCTTTGCAAGTGGGGAAAAGAACTAGAAAAACTCCCACCGAAAAGAAACAATTACTAACCTCCGAATTAAACAGTTTGTCAAACAATCTGACTTCTACCTTCAGTGGGTCAACCCCAGGGGAAGGTTCAGCAACCCAATGTAGAACTCCCTGCATAAAAGCAAAGGGATTTTATAAAGAATTATCAACAAGCACAAACACTGACACGCCACAAACTACGATTTAATGCAATCTCATTTAACAAGTACGCCATAACATGGAAGAGTAAGAGCAGAAAAGAAAAAAAGAAGGAAAAGGAATACCTTTGGTTTTGTCTTCTTGGAAGGATCATATTCAGCCCGGATCTCAACAATGGTCTCGTTATCATCAGTTAGGACTACTTCCGTGCACTTTATAGGGAAAGCATACCTACAAAGAAATAAAATTCTCCAATGTTGATGCAACTTTCTAATAACAAGATCCCTACAATGAGACTATACCAAATATACTCGGATGTTGTCTATGAATTGAAAGATTCAAATGAAGGGGGTTTTGTTATGATTCTTTAGAAAGTGCAAGCCCATAGTAATCTTTTGAATCTTTCATCCGAAAATCAGAATGTTTAATATATACAACATTGGAAAATGGAACCTGGACTATAAATAGATAAGTAACAACCGGAAAATTACAAAGAATGGTATTAAACTACCAATATATATATATATATATCACTTAGCAAAGTTATTACTATGTTGACTGCTCCTCAATCAACAATAGCATGCAACTCAGGAATGTCGGAAACACTCAACCTAAGCCACCTTGATCAGGTAATTAAGAGGTGGAAAGGTAAGGGGGGGAAGGCGTGAGCTTCCTTCTTGACAAAAATAAATTAATTTTTTTTTTTTAAAAAAAAAAAGCCTTGTTCAATTTCCAATCCTGACATTTGCAAGTCAGAACTGAAATCGCTGGGGTTTAATTAGGCCTGAACTCAGATATGAGCCTAAAACCAATTATTTAGGAACAAATAGATCGCAAGTAGAGAAATTTGAAAGAATGTTTGATTATGCAGTTGCAAGTGAAAACTGAAATCAACATGTACCCATCTTCAACTCAACACATAAGAGAAGGAAACCCTGATCTTATATGTCCCGTGGACAAGGACACAGATGTGGTACACATTTACAATGCGACTGACACTTCGACCCCAAGACACAGACATCAAAACACACTCTTATAGAATTTATCACATGACTCGTGGTAGGCATCATGTTAGAGAAGTGTTGGACATGACAAAGTAAAGATACATTCACAAAATCAAAGTGCAGTCCATAGCTAATCTCACATTCTTCCCACTCTACATTTTCCTCATCCTCAGCATGCTATTTCTCTAATATTCTTCATTTTCTACCAAAATTAAAACTACCAAGCCAAAATCCTACACTTCTGATTTACACACAAGTCATGATCCCATGCTATGCACAAAAGAATAATTATATCTTATTTTACCAAAAAAAAAAAAACTACAAGAAATAATTATACATCTTAGTTAAAGGTCATACAAATATAACATACTGAAGGAAATACTAGTAATTAATATTTTTCAGTTTTTAATTATTTTAAAAATATTAATCAATATATTTTCACCCTTGTATTTGTATTTAAAGTACTCCTACTCGAAATATAGAACTTATACTTTATAAGTTATGAACAAATCAAAAAATTTAAATAAGGAAAAAATTTTCAGGAAGATTAAACCCTTAGGTATTGCATGAAAGTTTTTTTAGAATGGAATGTATGAAATAAAAAGGTATGGAATGAAATTACTTAAAATCTTTCCCTTCCATCCTTTAACCATTCCCTCCCCTCCCGAGGCGTCCGCACGGGCAGATTTGGAGGTTAAGAAAAATAAGCTTTTGGAAGTAAATGAATATGAACTTTTAACCTTCATTTACATCCTAAAAAATTTGCAAACAAAGTTAACTCATTAACCTCATTTACATTTCATTTTTTAACTCTAATCCACTCTTATGCAAGCCCTTACATAAATGCATCATTATAAATTATTGAATTTGAAAATAAAAATGCTATTTTTCATATATATGGTGCCAAACCTAAATATGTGTATACACACATACATATAAGACAAGAATCAAGAGTCACTTTTCTATTAGAAAATTTAATTATATTGATTTCAAAGAAAATCAATAGTGCCAACCATTTGAAAGTCTAATATTGACTGAATTCTTATATAACTAATACAAATTAATTGAAACCTAAATCAGATTTGAGCTAAAATCATCAAATTGATGAGATGGTGATAAATTTGTAAATTCTTTCTATTAGTTTCATGATTACAATATGTACATGTGTGCGTGTGTGTGTTATAGTTATTGGGAAATTCTGAAATTGTGTTAAGATTATACTGCTTATTTTCTTTGGCAGCTTACCTAACCTGAACTAAAGTACTAAACTATTTTCTCACAACTCAACCTGAGTCCAAAGAAAGCTCCACAACTGCAAATTAAGCTTGAATTTGCACTGGCTGAAACTCAAGCTAGGATATGTAGGGTTGTCTCATTTCCCCCTCTCTTGAGTTACACCCTTATCAATAACAGCTAATAAAATTGAAGGCAGCTTGTGGAGACAGTTCTAGATATAAAACATCAAATCCTCCAAAAAATTTCAAACCATGGCTTCAATTAAATATACACAATCACCTTATACAAAGCATCTTCTGTTTGAGCATCAGGCCATTTCTTCGCCTCAAGATCTATAACCAAACCAGATTCTAGATTGGTAATGACCACCCAAAATATAGAAAGATATAGTTGCAAATTAGAACAAATCAATCATTGATAGAAAAAGAACAGGAATATATATATATATATATAGAGAGAGAGAGAGAGAGAGAAATAATGGCAAACCTTCAAAGGATGCATAACAACCATTGTACGGGGTGCCGTTTTGTTCAATTCTTCCCTTATGTGATATTCAAGGCAATCCAAATGTATCAAACTACCATCACTGCAGCGCCAAATACAGCAAGTACACGTGAAAAGAGACTCCAATAGATAAAACTAGCTATTCATCCAAAAATAAGTAAATCGAACAAGTCATCTCTAAATAATTGCAATAATATAGAAAAACCTTCTAGAGATTCCAACTCCTCGAACAAAAGAATTAATTGCAGTTGAAGTTACACCCCTTCTCCTTAAACCTGCTAGTGTCATAAGACGGGGATCATCCCAGCCATCAACATAATTCTTTGTGACCAAGAAATTTAACTGCAACATCATAGCATATAAAAGACAACAAGAATTATCAGGAAAAAGCAGGATAACATAATTTCTGACTTTCCAAGCAAGAGTGCAAAATATGTTTACTCACTTTACGCTTTGGCATGACAGTGTTAGTAATATTCAATCTCGAGTATTCCCACACGTAAGGCTGATAAAGGCCTAGCACATGCAACAACCAGTAATATGAAGCACGTCATGTCTCAAATTCCAACGTACACAGCTGCACAAAAATAATTAAAAAAACGTTGAAAAGAAAAAATAAGGAAAAAAGAAGAAACAGAATTTCAAATAACATGAAACACTGCATAAATCAACTGGTTGTCTAGGTTGAAATTTCGGAACTCATTAAGAAATGAGCATTCGAGCTAACTTATAACTGAAATTGAAAGTCTTATACGAATGGCAGTTTCAATTACTTGTTAAGGAAAATCAACAAATCTTCGCAAGGGGAAAACATCAGGTCTTTCCATAGAATAAAGTTATGCGGCTCTACTCCACAAAACCACTAAAAAAAATGTTATTCAATTAGATGACCAGATTAACTCTTGGCGAACATTGAAAATTCAGTCCCTTACTTATAATAAACAAATCAAGAACAAGGTGAATGTAATTGAGAAGTCAATGAAGTCTTTATGCTGTTCTACCTTTGTATAGTCTTGGTCCACAGTGGAAGGCTCTGCACCCCAGCCTCGTTAGACTCAGCAGAAGTCTAAGGTGCAAGTAAATATAATAGAAGAGATGAAGTCCATCCCTTAGCCTGGTCTATATCTACAGATGACGTAACTCTACTGACACCTCACTAGTACTGAATTAGTTAATTAATGGCTAAGCGATATCATAACCGCTCCTTGGGCTTTTTTTAACCAGCTGACCTTACAAAGTAAGCCCTTAGGCCTTTCTCTATCATTCAAAAAAGTGACTTGGCAACCTTAATGTACTTTCTTTCTTTAGCATACGCCTTCAACACTTCAAACAGGTACTTCATGTCATGTTCATACATGACATACAAGAATACAACTGACCATTTGACTTTGCCCAAGTGACAATATAAGCTCCTGATATAGAAGTTTAAAACAAAAATTTGAGAATGAAGGAAGATGCTTTGGATTGGTTAAATAATTTATTGAATTTCGAGAATGGAGGTTCTTTGCTGCCAGGATGACAATATGTTCAAGGTCTAATTCCCTAGAAGCATCAGACAAGATATAAAAGAGATACAGTTGTTTCATTTCCATGTAGGGAATGCTTATAAATTGCTGGCTAAAGCACCTGGCATCCATTTAAGGAGCAGGGTAGGATGTTTAATTGGGACAAAGTCAGCATCATTTTTTAATTGAAGGAAGACAATCATGATGCTCTTCTTGCAGGAAATGAATCAGAGGTTTTATCAGAGTGGGGAATCAAGGTATTGTTTAGAAACAAAGGAAATTGGAAAGGTGACAATCACATGAATAAAGAGTTACTATTACAAATTAGAGGAAAAGACATTAGAGCTAAATGGATGATATGGTAAGGAAGAGTATTTCTTCAAGTAGTTTCTTATTGTCATAATGGCTCAACAGCTGTATTTTTCTTCCCCAACATATATAAAGATTTAAGGAAAATAAATCCTCTTTCTCCTCTGTTGTTCCTAGTAACAGACACTCTTTGGTCATGACTTTAGTGGGGAATGTGTTAAGTGCATTTGAGGACTCTCTTCTATTTTCTGAAAATCGTTCATCATTTGTGTAATTGATGTCAAGAGTTCCAGAATTTCACAACGTCAAGATATTAGTAGATGAACTTCTGTTCAGGTGAACAAGGACTTCTCTATTTATTTTGGCATCACTTGATGTCAAGAGTTCCAGAATTTCACGTCAAGATATTAGTAGATGAACTTCTGTTAAGGTGAATAAGGACTTCTCTATTTATTTTGGCATCATTATTTTGTGGAATAACCAACTCCTAATACTTTTCCCAAAGTTTTTGCATTCAGATCTTCAGTAGCAATTTGCTTTAAAGTATGATAATAAAGTGATGTGGACCTGGTCTACAGTAGGAACACATCATTGAAAGATGATAGTTCTGGTCTTTTGGATTTGAGAAAAAGCATTTTCTGATCAGAGTGCCTCTGCAAAGAGAGGATGCGGAGATATAAGATAGGCATTCACAAAGAAGAGGGATTCTGGTGTAAAATCTTTTATAACAATGTACTAGAGAGGTGAATTGAAAGAAAAGACTTCTTTTTGATGGAGACCTATTCAGAGTGAAAGTGCCTTCATGGAAAGGCCAGAAGAATTTTCATAATAAAAAATATGATGAAGAGCATCTAGAACTATATGCATAGTTGTTAAAGCGCTAGCCTTTGTGCCTTAGAAAGCCCAAAATGGGCGCTATCACAAAGGCGCGCACCAAGGGCCTCAGGCAAGGTGCCCTAAATGCGCACCTTTGTGACATTCTTTAAATATTTTTTTTTAAGTGTGGGTAAATCTGAATCATTGATTAAAAATTAAAAAGAGCTTTTGATAGACCTTACCACACCTAATTATTTCAAAAAAAACAATAAAAAGAAAAAAAAGAGCTAGGACAAGAAAATGATGTTGAAAAAATGAGGAAGAATATGAAGAATTAGAGATGATCAATTTGATGATGATGATGAAGACAATATTGACCTCGATGATGATTGACTAATTGTGGTTTGCTTTGATAATTCATAATTGATAAGTGTTAGAACTTACTATTTAGTATTATTAATAAGCTTAGGCTCTATATGTTTAGGATTTCAAATCTTTAGTAAGCTTAAGAGTCTTATGTGTCTAAAATTTTAAACCTTTATTAAGTTTTGTTTCTCTTTGTATGTGTTTTTTTATTGTTATGATTTGTGTGTTTTTAGTATTACTAATTATAGTATTATATCACTTTGTTATAATCAAATTTATAAATTTTTAATAATTTTTTATTTTTACACCTCATGTTACTTAGGTGCGCGCCTGTGCCTTGCACCTAGGCTCCAAGACCCTTTAGCACCTTAATGCGCCTTGTGCCTTTAATAACTATGACTATATGTTTGTGTTGTGAAAAGCAAGGGGAGTCAGAAAATCTCGTGTCTTCATTCAGGCTGATTGGACCAGTTTACTTCTATGTTACATTCGCAGCATCTTCTCTTTGAAGTCCTACATAACTTTTAGTTGCCTAAATAAACTTTAAAGTGTGTTGACAAAAAATATGAACAAATAGAATTTACCGAATGAGTGATGTTCTCAACAGAATCCACAATGCAATGAGTATAATCATAACTTGGATAGATACACCACTTGTCTCCTGAATGTGGATGAGGAGTAAACTGAACAAAAGAAAGTGAAACAGTTATGCATGCAATACCGAACAATCCAACACAATCACTGATGATTATCTGATAACACTTACTTTGATTCTATAAGCGATGAGATCATACATATTAAAATTATCACTCTGCATGTCTTGCTTCATTCTAAGTGTTGCCTTGCCTTCTTCAATCATGCCTCATCTCATTTCATCAAAAAGTTTTAAAGATTCTGCAATAGGTCTGTCCCTCCAAGGACTGTTCATCTTCTTTTCTCTATACTCCTTAATCTCATCAGGTGTCTAAGAAAAGCATTTACTTAAATTAACCATAATTGATACAAGAAAATTCTAACAAAAGCATAGCTAGATACATCAAGAAACGCAAGCAAATCGGCATAGCAAGTAGTTAAACAAATGGGCCAATGGATCATCTGATTAAGAATAATAACAGTTTTTTTTTTTTTTTTTTTCCTTTGGCCCTTTTTTCTTTTCACTCTTTGGAGGTGGTTGAGTAAGGTGTTGGTTTTAGGCCCCAGCAGACACAACAAAATGCTCAAAGTTTCACTGTTACGTAGCTTCTGAATATTATCCATGATGCTTCTTACCTGGTGATCAACATAAGCCTGACCCCTTCGTATCAGCTCAACAGCTAAATCATAGAGTTCTTGGAAATAATCACTCAAGTAGGTGATCTGCAGAAGGAATACAAAAGTCAGGAAAACATCCACATAATGCACATGCAAATCAAATAGAGTAACAGAAATACCTTGAAGGGTTTCCAACCCATCCACTGGACAATTTCCTGAATGTGATCAATGTATTCCTTCTTTTCAGCTTCAGGGTTCGTACCATCATACCTAAGAATGTCAAAGAACAGTATTAAGACTAAGAAATAATGGCAGATAAGGCATCCCAATTCATTTCTTATCACGAGAATTCAGATGAAGTTCAAACAACAATGCATATATTCTCAGAGATGCTAGACTTTACAAGATCCTCCATTATTATCTTTAACCATTTTTAACAATATTAGTCCTCTAGGGGACAGCCGAAGGTTCACAAGTATAAAGGTAATAACAAAGCATCCAAACAGAAAATAAATTAACCATGGCAAAGAGGAAACAACTGATCATAAGACAAACTTATGGCAGTAACCTGTAACAAATTCATTCTTTTTTCACAATCATAAGTACTTAAGCACAACACCAAAAGAATTCCTTCAAAATACAATGTTTGACAATTAAGTTAAAAAATGAATATATAAGATAATCTGAAGTGATCTAATGTAAAATGTAAAATCAAGCATAGCTATCTAATTATATAACATTTCAATTCAAGTATCACAGGTTACACTACCCAAGCAATAGTTTCTAGAAAAATAAGCAAAACATATTAGTTTGTGAGCTTTCTATCCATAAGGCTTATGTATATCATTATTATCTTTGTCCCAAAACAAAATAAAAATTTCCCCATGAAAATGAAGCTTTGATAATACCCTGGACCCTCATTATTGACAAAACACCCACCAACACAGGCTCATCATGGTGCATATCATATTCGCCTCCTCTCCAAGTTATAAGATAATAGTAATGATCATCCAACATATCTATAAGGCAGAGTCAAGATGTGCCCAGCAGAATAAAAGTTCAATATCCATATGTCTCAAACTCCAACACAAACATGCCAGCAAAATTATCATGTCTGTGATTCCTATGTGTCATCTTCTTTTGGCTTCTTTAACCCTTTTTTTTTTTGCATGCATGTGCACACACAAGTTAAGCAGCAAAAAAAGTGTGAAACATTATATAAATTTGTTAGATCCAGTCAATCTTTCAAGCAGAACACATCTATCAGGGGTGCAAATTTGGAGAAAGACTCCAATGAATAGGTTCAGCTCATGCTAGCAATTGATACAAATGATCTCTCAAAAGGAGAGCAGAATGACTAAGTAATCCCCTAAGATAAACAAAAGGCACTCATTAACACACACACACACACACACACACGGGAAAAAAAGCGTATATATATAAATTAGAAGTCTACCCTACTCTATTGCCTCACACGGGAGACCTCTAGATAGATAAATGAGTAAAAAAAAAAAAAAATCAAAGCAAAGCTGCTATGTTTTTTTTTTTCCTGCTAGATAAAGATTTCAGGAAGAAATGCCATCAAAACATAATGAATGACAATATCTAGATTAACAAATTAGGAAGTTTGGGAAAATAATATTGTGATTGATAAAGCATGCGACATGGTAAAGCAGGATTTACAAGTTCTCCAAAGACCAAAAGGAAGACAGTATCCTCAGACTCCATTTACTCCAAATGGAGGAAATGAGAGCTGGGAACCCGGCAAGTTGGCAGATTAGCACATAATCCTCACCTAAGGTAGTAGCATCCACCTCGCTCTTTGGCCAGACTGAAGCTAACAAACATTGCCTGAGAAATGTTTTTCAAAAAGAGAAATAATCATGAATGAGACACTTGTAAATCTCCAAGCTTATTTTTCTCCCATCCTTTTTAAATAATATCAAACATCAAAATTAATGATTATTGATACCTTTGCATGACCAATATGTAGATACCCATTTGGCTCAGGAGGGAAGCGAGTGTAAACCTTCCCTCCTGTTGCTTTCAGGTGTGTATCAATCATTTCCTTTGTGTTGCAACATCGCAAAACAGAGTTATTACTGAAGAATATTTCAGCGTGCACCTGATAATCCACAAGAGAATTTATCACATATGAATAACATAAATGAAAAGTCTTAACTGCATGTAGTCTAATGTAGAATAGGTTGTTGAAGACTTGATAAGAATGGTTTGCATAGGTAGCATATAACATCAATGTGCACATCCCATTTTTAATTTGCAAACTAAAATCTAGAACAATGTTCTAACTTTGATTTGTATAATAAAGCAACTAATGGCAATGAAATAACTCAGTACAAACTGACCTAAGTGTTTAATCAATTTACAATCTGTTATATTTAATTACATTCACGTAATCAAGTACCTTGAAATTTTCGTCAGGATTGAGAAATATCAGAAATGGATTAAGCTCTTCTTCAGATGGCTGCACTGGATTATAATCAGCAGCTTTTTTATCCTGCCCAATTTCAAGAAAAGAAAAATATAATAAGAACACGAAATTCTCTATCTTATCAAAGGCTGTCACGTGCAGTGTGCTCACCTCAACTTTAGCAGGCTTTTCCTTTTTCTGTTTTGAAGGCTTCTCATTATCAGCTGCAGTCCTTTCACCAAGTAATTCAAATAATTTTGTATCTATGAGTTGCTAAGAAGCAAATAGAAATGGAAAGCAGAAAAATGTCAACAAATAGCAAAATCTTATTGTTAACAAAATTGATTTGAAAACATAATCAACATTCACCTTAACAATCTTTGGATCAATCCATGGAAGTTTCTTGCGAACATGCCCAAATAGATCACCCACTGGAAACAAAATCATGAAAAAGCCATCATTATCCACATGAGGCAGTAAACCATAATCAAGCACATGACAAAGCAGTTACATGCAACAAATAACATACAGGCAGTAATAAACACTGAAAATAGGAATTATACATGTTTTTTTTCCTCCCTTAGAAATCCTATTCTCCTTACTCCCCAAAAAGGGTATGTTGCAAAATTTGCAAACACTCCTAACTTTCACTCTTTTTCTATATGGGTGCAGTGCCCAGATGAGTATGCATGAGGTAGTTCCTCATTACTGGCCTTCAAAATAGCACTTACAAATCAAGCATTATAGAATTAGAAACGGTGGCCCAATCTATGGTAAAGCATATAATTGGAAACAAAAAAGGTGAAAGAGTCATTTTAGAATCAACTACCGACCATTGGTTCGATAGCGTAGCTCAAGAATTGTTTCCTTATTCTGGTCAAATACTTCATTGACACTCTTCTCAACATCTTCTACAGAGACCACAACCCCTGCTTAGAAGTAAAAAAATATCATCATATTCACTCTTTGGATAGAATGCGGTCAATGAAAGAAGACTGAATAAGAACCACCCACCCACCCACCCACCCACAACAAAAAATTAAAAAAAAAAAAAAAAAAAAAAAAGAAGCAAAAGTATTTACAACAAGGATGAAATAAGATATGATATCGAGAAAACTAGAAAAAATGGACATAAGAGGGAAAAAACTTAAAAGTATTATGCAGAGCATCTAGCCTATTATTCAAAAAAAGGATGGCCTACCAACACCACATGCTTCTTCAAATTTGCTCAACTCAAAACTCTCTGAAGCAGTATTAGATAAAAACGAGAATGTGGCTTCTAGCTGGGCTGGGGTTTTAATCTGCAAATGAAACCAGCCAAAAGTTTTTTCAAGACTATATTTCCAGGAACTAACTTTCGCAAGTAATGGAGTAAAAGAAAGAAATTGAAACCTTCGAGGAGACAATATATCCAAGCAAAGTAGGCCGATGCATAAGTGCATTCGCTGGGTACTTTGTAGCAACCTGTCAAAAATAAAACATCACATGAGTGTTTAAAATTAGCACACCGATCAAAAGAATAACACGCAACGGAAAACTTTTACAGGAGAAAAGAAATGTGTGCAACCCACTTAAACAAAACTAGAAATCACAAGGTTCACTTTGCATCAAGTGACATGAACGTATATAGAAATCATCTCACCGTGTAAAGAAGGTTCCCAACTGTTCTGCTGCAT
>CATIWR010402668.1:0-15474 GCA_949677035.1 Omphalea diandra
ACCCCCCCCCCCCCCCCCAAAAAAAAAAAAAAAAAAGAAAAATATAAACGTGTCTTATGTATAGAATTATAACAATAATTTTGCTTTGTCTTACTTTTAGTGAAAAAATAATTGTCAAAAAAATAAATAGTTTAACATTACAAGAAATTCTAATACACACTATTAATCGCGCATGGTGGGAAATCAGTCAATTAGAAAATGATCCTTTATATAATTTTTTTTATTTTATCTGTGACATTATATGATTTTTCATATTTTTATATTTAAAATATATCATATAAATCTTTTTTAATTAGATAGTTGATGTGATAAATCTAATTTAAAAAAAATTCTCGAAAATTTCTTCCAAGTCGAGGATAAAAGGAAATTTTGGTGAAACAGTGATTATCACCAGATGCTATGTTTTTTTTTTTTGATAAAATAATATGCATTTTATTAAGAAAAAGGAACAATATGACCAAAAAAGGAAAAGAGTAGGGGTCGAGCAATGTGAAGCCAGGAATGACGAAAATAGCCAAGTAAAAAATTAAAAAATCAGCCCATACGCGGCCAATGGCATACGTGATTTGTGTAGCCGGCGGAGTTTTATGCGGCCAACGGTTAGAGAGTTGATCGATTACATTACTTAAAAAGGTTAATTAAGTTGATAATTTGATTGCCCAATTTAATAGAGAGGACTTGGATTTGTTTGCTTGTTGATCAGAACATGTATTGTTTTGTTTATTTGACAAATGTAGCCCATGGAATGGGGAAGTAAAACTAATTGCAGCCGTTGTTTGTTGTTTGTTTCTGGACTTCACCATGCCAAATCGGCCTGGATAAATATATTTACTACAACCTAATAGCGAATATAATTATTGTATAAAATGATTATAATAATAATTTTTAAATAAATTAATTAAAAATATATAAATAAATAAAATTTAATTGTTATTTGACGAAAAATTATTACGAAGTAGATAATATAATAAAAATAAAATTTTTAAAATTTATGATTATATATCGAGTTAGTTATAATGAAAGAAATTATTTATTCATTTATATTTTTATTATTATATGGCATAATTATAAGAGAAATTTTATTAAATTTAAATAAAATAATTTTTTATAATTAGTCAAATAAATAATATTAAGTATTTTATAACTAAAATAAAATTAACTGATAATTATAAAATTATATATGTATATATAAGGTAATTGTAATAATTCATACATTTAATTTCGTGTGCTCAATTTTATAAAAAAATTACTAACTTTGAAAAAGTGATTCATGACAATTCATTAAATTGTTACTTATGATAATTCATTAAACTATTACTTACTTTTATATACTTAGAATTTTAAATAATTAATGACATTAATTTAAATCTTAATTTATTGTTTATATTTTTTTATCTTTTATTTTTTATATTTTTTTATTTATAAATTATTTTAAATTTTTATTTTTAAAGTTTATTTATTTTCTATTCAAAAACAATTTTTTATACGATATTGACTCCATGTTTGGACTTTTACTTTTAATGATTTTTTATTTATTATTTAAAACGTTTATTTTTCCTACGTGATAGTTGAATTTTTTTAATTTTAGAGTTAGAAAATTTTTTATATGTGGCAACTTTTTATAACATCATGTAAAAATAATGAGACTATATTATATTATCCACAATTGTTTCACAAATGGTAAAGAATAGTTTAAATTAATTTTGAGATAGGAATTAATAATATGCTAACCGCAAATCCACTCATTATATGGTATAATTATAATAATAAATTTAATAATTTTTATTCTATTAAATAATTAATTATTATTTTATAAAAAAATATTATCAAGTAAATAAAATAACAAGATAAATTTTCAAGATTTGTGATTATGTACAGAGATATTGTAATAAAAGAAGTGATTCATACCTTCAAACTGTTATATTTTTTTATTTTTATGTGATATAATTTAAAGGTTTTTTTGTTAAATTTAAATGAAATCATTTCTAACAATATAATAATAAATTTATATTTTTATTAAATAATTAAATTATTATTTTATAAAAAAATATTATGAAGTAAATAATAAATAAAATATAATTTTCAAAATTTGTGATTATGTACTATAATAATTGCAATAAAAGAAGTGATAACTATTAATTCATACTTTTTTATTTTATGCGATACAATTTTAAAAGAATTTTTGTTAATTTTAATTGAAATAATTAATGACAATCAATCAAATAAATAACATTAAGTATTTCATATTATAAATAAATTAATAGATAATTACTAATCAAATAAATTCCAATCATAGAATTAAGATCATATAAAATAACTAATTACACATGTCATGTGTAATTAATTATTTTATATGATCTTAGTTCTATATTTAGAATTTTTACTATTTAAGTTTTGTATTTCTTATTTAAGAGGTTTTTATATGATAATTAAATTTTTTTAATTTTTTATTTAAAACTTTAATATGATAATTTTTGTAATATAATATAAAATAATAACACATGACTGTATCATAAATAATTATTTAACAAATATCAAGTAATAATTTAAAATTAACTCTCATACTGTAATTAATAATATATTTTGATTAATATTGATTTGATAAACACATGGGTGGCTCTACTAAACTGGTGTTTTTTTATCTTTTATTTTGTGAAAATATCAAATTAATTTATTTGTGTAAAAAGATTTTAAACTGAAAATAAGGTATCAACAAGGTTTTTAAATTCTGCTCAATTTTTGTCAAATCTAATTACTTGCAAGGGGACTAAGAAGGTGTTTGGGATGAAGAAAAATAAGAAGGTAAAATAAAAAAAGAAAGACAAAATTTATTATTTGGGAAGAGAGGGAAAATATTTGAAATTTTTTCCTATGTCATTTTCTCTCCAAATGGAAAGAAAAAAAATGGAAGAATGAAGGGATTTTATTGAAATGACCATCTTGCCCCTATACATTATGAAAAATTACAAAATCTGAGCAAAAATCGGATCAAACCGAAAACTCGACCGAACTGAACTTGTTTGGTTCAGTTCAGTTTGATTTTTTAATAAAATTGGTTTATTTGCTATAATTTTAAAAAAAATTGATTTTTGGTTTTTTAGACAGAATCAAAAAAATCGAATTAACCTATATAATTAATAAATCAAACTAATTTGAATCGAATCAAATTTAAAATACATGTAATTTTATTAAAACAAACTGGATTGAACCGAATTTTTTATAAGATTGATTCGATTTGATTTATAAACACATAAATTTCAGTTTAATCGGTTCTTCTAATTCGGTTTTTTAAAAAATTTTGGTTCGGTTTGATTTTAAGAATAAAAAATCTGGTTTATTAAAATTTGGCAAAAAATTGAACCAAACCTGTTGAACCGCTTGTTTGCTCACCCCTAATTACCAAGACCAAAATTGTTTCATTTGTTATCATCTTCACTCGGTAATTTCCGAGTAATATTTCAATATTTAAAAAATATTTTGTTACATTTCAATGTTGAAAAAATGTATTTAAAAATATATTTATAAACAAATTTATTTAAAAATATTTTTGTTACATTTCAATATTTAAAAAATATAACTCAATCTATATATATATATTTTTTTAATATTTCAAATATAAAAAATAATTTTAGAATTTTTTTCGTGTTAAAATTATATTTATCATTATATAAATTTTAATTTTGTATAAAATCAATTAATTTATAAAATAATTATTTTTTTCATTATACAATACAATTATATATTCAAATATTTTCTTTAATAAAAAATAAAATTAAAAATATATAAAATATTATTTCATTTTTTTTCATATTTAGCTATCTAAATAAGAGAAAATAAATTTATTTCTCTTCTCTTTTTTTGTCTAAATATAAAAAAGAAAAATAAAGAGAGAGAATAAAATTTATTTTTTTTATTTATTTTCTTTTCTCCCAATATTATTTTGCCAAAGACAGGATAAAGTAGCACTCGCGACTCACGGATCAAAAAGGCCAAAGTGAAAAAAGATAATTCACTTTTCAAAACACTTCCACTATAATAATTAATCATAAATACTACTACAATTTCAGCATATGCCCAAAAATTGCCCAATAGAACGCAAGCAAACCACCCCCCACACACAAAAAGGGCAACAGCTGTCGAAACACAAGTGCATGGAATTTTCACTGTTAATTTTATTTTTCAATCGGACCATAAATATATTTGGCCATCGTTCACAACTTAGAGGGTCAGATGGCATGTGAGGCTGAAACCTACATGCTCTACTTCTCAGCACCTACTGCCATGTCTCGATCAAAGGGTATGGACTAGCCAGCGGCTAAACAACAATTTATTGAAACGCAGAAATGAAATTGCCTAAAAGTCAAGGCACTGGTTTGTTAAAAAAAAGAAAAAGTTGTAATAAGAACTCCTTGTTATCAAAAATTCTTTAAAACAAGTACGGGCCACTATCTGTTCAATCCGTAACAGAACCGATCACACTTCGTTTCTGTACCAATAAGTCTACGACCGGACAGACAACCTAATCACACTTTACTTATAAACCTTTCTATGATCGACACGTATCTCCTGGCTGCTTTCTTTTACATATTTTATATTTTTTAGAATTTTTTTAAAAAAAATGCTATAAATATATTATTTTTTATCAATTCAAATATAGCTATTGTTCCATTTTAAAATTTTAAGATTTTTTGAAACTATTTTAATATTATTGAATGTTATTGTTGTATGCATGATTCCAGCGATGGAACTATCAATTATTTTTAAAGACATTCACTAAATTAAAATTGTAAGTGATTATCGACAGTGATGGCAAAATAAAAGAGGAAAAGGTAGGTGAAAAAGAAAAAGTAAAGGAAAAATTTGTTTTTAGAGGAGAGAAAGCATTTTGTAACATCTAAAATTCGATTTTAAGAAATTTTGGTTATATAAATTATTTTAAGCATATTTTTTATATTTATATATATAATTATAAATTTTAACAATTTAATGATGATTAAATATATTTTAATGTGTTTAATGAGATTATTTAATGTATATATAAGTATTTTAAAAAAAATAATTTTATATTAAAAAGATTACTATTTTAATTAAGGCTATGTTACTTATTATGAATTAAGTTTGAAGAGTTACGTTTAATAAATATTTTGTATTTAAAAATTAAATGTAAATGAGTATGTGATAATATTTAATATTTTAAAATGATTATATATAAAGAAAATATATTTAGTCATTAAACGATTTAAAGATATGAAATTAATATTTAAGCACGAATTTTATTAAGATTTTAGAAAATTATGAAAATTATTTTAAGTTAATATGAATATATAATTTAAATGATTTTAATGTTCATTGCATTATATGAATTAATAATGTTAAGTAAATATTTAAGGAGTTTATAAAATTAATTTAATTAATATGGGTATATTTTAAATGATTTTAATGTTAATTATATTATGTGAATAAATTATATTAAATAAATATTTAAGAAATTTAATTAAAAGTATATTAAATTATTTAAGTTTAATAGTTTAAATTGATTTAATTAAAAAGATTATGTGAATTGATTTACTTTAAAATATTTAATTATGAGAAATAAAGTTATTTATGTGAATAATGTTTATTAATTTTAAGAAATCAAATTATTTATAAGATATATTTTATGTCATGAGAATTAATTAGTTCTTGATGATTTATTATTTGATTTAAGTAAATTTTAATGCTAGTTATTTAAGTGAGATGTTAGATTTATATTTAAGAAAATTAATTTAATTTAAATTTATTTATATATTTATGAAAGTTAATTTAATTATGAATAGAAAATTTTAAATTTATATGATATATATTTTAATTATGAGAATTTTAATTATTGTATTATTATTATTATTATTATTATTATTATTATTATTATTATTATAGTTTTGAAAAAAAAAAATGAAAATAAAATGAAAAATAAAACAAACAAAAGTCACGTGAGAGGGAGGGAAGAAGGGAAAGGGCAGGCTATATAACAATTCCAATATGACCAAAAAAATGTCGTTTTGAGCGGTCAAAGGGATTTAGCTTTTGTCAACCCCATTGGTTCCGCCATTGTATGATCCAGTTTACCAAACTCAAGGGCATGCCCTTTGAAGATCGATTTGTTGGAAATAGTTGTCAACTCCCCTGCAACCACTTACAATTGACCACGTAAAAATATTAAAACTCTCATAAATTGCGTACTTCATTTCTTACTTCATAATGACATTTTTACTATTCTTATTTCAATATTGTTTCTTTCATTTGTTCTTGTTGTTTGTTGTAATTAAATACCCAAAAAAATTTATCTGATTTAAATCTTGAAAAAGATTATATTTCTCTGTTTTTTTCTCAATTTCTTTATAGACAATATTATTTATAATTTTCTTAATCACAGTTTTTATCTTATTCTTAGCCTTTCCTTTGTTTTTAAGAAATACAAATCTCTCATTCATATAAATTTTGATATAAATATAAAATTTATCATTATAATCAAAAAATACAAAAAAAATTATTTTAGCTTTTTTCAAAAATTTTCAATCAAGTTAACAAAGTTTAATAATTTACAACTTAGAGATAAGCATGTTCAGCTTAATAGTATTATATACCATATATTAACTCTAGCATATTTTTAAAAAATATAATTAAAAGAAAATAATAATAAATTATTACTAACATGGACACAAAACTTTATCCTCTTATGTCTGTTAAAAGAGTTATTTATTATATATTTCTTAAAAAAAAAAAACTCTATGGCCTTGTTTAGTTTTGAAAAATATTTTCTATTTTCCTTTTGTAGTTTTCCTTTCTTTTTCTTTCTTTTCCAATTTTCCATCTTCCAAAATAGAAGTGAATAAGTGAACTCAACATTGACATCGACATCTTCAATTATATTTATAGCTTAATTTGGATCACTGAAAGCACTTATTTCAACGACTTAATCGTTATTATAGAGAATATTGAACTTCACATGCTTAAATAGATGATACTTACACTCCTTCCCACTAAGAAATGATCTCAGCTCTTGGAGCATCCCAACAAAAGCCCCATAATGGGAGATCATTATAGTACATTGGGAAGTAAAAATCATTGACAATAGCATCTATAAACCTCGAAATTTCATCTTTTTTAAGCTTCTTCTTACAAAGATTCACCCCATTTTGATCCTTCCTAAATTTCAAATCATTGCTCAAATGATCCTCATTTTTAACGCTTCACTTACAATTTCTTTCTTTAGGATTATATTATCTGCAAAATTGACAAAGCAAATACTATAAAACTCAATCTTGTTCAGTTCCAATATTTGGGTTCAAAGAATGGCAGAAAACATATTCAAATTACAATCATAAGTACCTAAAGAAGGTAAACTCGGCAATAGAATGACGGATCATATTATCGATAAGTCTCACTACAAACACAATCAAAAATAGATAAAATAAGGATAACAACCAATACAGATACAATCTTTATGAATTTTCTAATGGAATATGAGAATTGGGCACCTGAAATTTTGTAAGGGACCCATTTTGTTGACGAAGAGATCGACAAGATCTTCTATATTATAATGATGATCGGCCAACGATGAGGAAGAATATTGAAAAGTGAAAAATAAAGTTATAAAGACGAGCAGATGAATGCTCATTTTTTGAGGAAATTTGTTGAAGTGCATTAATCATAAGAGAAATTGGATTTTGAGATATGAGAGTGAAGAAGAAGAAGAGAAATAGTTTTTAATTATAATGTCAAATTTTATTTGAAAAACAGGTTATTTTAATTGGAAAACATGTCCTCGCTAGTTTTTCAATACATGTTATAATTAAGAAAATTTAGAAAATAATTTTCTAGTTTCCTTAATTAGAAAATATTACAATTAAAATAATAAATTCCATTTTCTAGTTTCATTGAAAAAAATTTTGAAAAACAGGTTTTTTTTCCAAAACTAACTAGGCTATCTCTCTCTCGACTTTTTTTCTCTAAGATTTTTTTGCTAGTTTTAATTTTGAGGCATTGTTGGTTAATCAGCGACAACCTTTTTTTATTATTTTATTATTTATGGCTTTCAATAAATTTAGATTTGTCATTTTATTCATAAACATCTCTTTTGCTATTTTTCTTTATGGATATATTTTTTTCCTCGTCATCTCTTCATATGGATATTTCTTTATATTTCCTAAATAACAATAGTATTTATTAGTTTTGGAACATTATTGATTTACTTTATGCAATAACTATAATTTTTCAAGATTATATAATAATTTTGTTGATAAATTTTATTTAAAATGATATTATGACATCAAAATAATTTCGAAACTGTGTAAAATGGATCCAAAATAGTGAGTTGAATTATTCAAATCACTGTGTTATATTTAATCATAGTTTTTCAATATAAATATCTTAAATTGTAAATATCGCGTGACTACTAAATTAAATAAACGATACTATTTTATCAAAAAAAACTCACACAAACTTGACAAGAAGAATAACTAAAGGATTCATAAATAAATTTACTCATATTTTTATAAATAATAATAAAAAAATTCGTAAAATGAGACTCATATTATGCATAAAAATAAAAAAAATAGAATTAGATTTGTATGTCTAAATCATATAAGCAAAAATCAAAATTTTGTAGGTGAAGGATATTTTTATCATTATATTTAAATTTAATGGCAAATTAATAAAAAGATTTTAAAATTCAAAGTATCAAGATATAAATATTAATAAAATGTATTTTTATAAAATGAAATACGAAATAGTGGACTAAAAAAAGTATTTTACCATAATTGATCAAACTCACAAAGATATATACATATGGGTAAATAATTGGAAAATTTTAACAAATATCTAGAATGTGTGTTGATGTGCCATACATAGATATACACTAGTAGTCCACCACATGTATGGATCATGCAGAGTGTGTTTTGATGTGTCATTGACATATCTATCTAAAATGCAAAGTATCTTCCTAATTTATTTGAGATAAATAAAATCAAGTAGCTATCTTGGCTCTACACATTGAAGGGGGAAAAAAAATTTGGACCAATGTGATGTTAACCCAAGTTTTTTGCGATGTCCCCAATAAACATATTACATGTCACATACGATTGCAACTTGAGCTTATTTTGTACTTTTTTTTTTTTTGGTAGGATTAAATAAACGAAAAAGACGGGCACAAAAGGGCAAACATGTCTTTGTGTAAAAATTTTGTATTATTATCATGGAAAATATTAATAACGTCGCAGCAGGGTTGTTGTTGTCGTTTTGATTGATGGGCTTTTTGTCGTATCTTTGCACATAATTGAAGTAATTATTGGAGGAGATAATTAATTTTGACTAGCCTTGTATTTCCTGTGTCCTCTTTTTCTTGGTTGATTGATGAAGGTGACACCTTATCAAATAACGTTGATCACAAACATTTTGAATTAACATTATGGGTTCGATTTTAATCAACCAATTTGGACACAGCCACAGCAATAGATCATGAATTAAATAATTTAATTAATTAATTACTAATAATAAAACTCAAAAATAATTTTTTTTTTTTACATACATATACTTCGGCAAATTGAAATAACAAAAATGATTACATTGATACTAATAACAGGGATAAGATATTACTAATACCTCTCTCTCTCTCTGTCTCTCTCTCTCTCTCTCTCTATATATATATATATATATATATTCTCCTCCCTCTCCTTTTCTTCATATCAGTAGGATTATTTAGCTATTAATGGTCAATGATAGTTCAATCTTTTTGTTTCAGATTTTCATTAAATATACTTTTTTATATTTTATGTGTAAATTACTAAATCAGATCTATAAATGTCTGAGTTTTTTTTTTTTTTACTTCTTTTAATAAAGTTTTATATTAATATTCTTGGCATGCTTTTTTTATCAACTTTTTATTAATTTGTTTCAAGTTTTTGTTTATTAGTAGATTCTGAATTTTGGCTGTCATTTTATTATTTTTTAAACAATATAATATATTTTCATTTATAAATAATCATATAACGTCTATAAAATAAAATAATTTTATGATTTAAAATATTAATATGAAATTAATCTTAAAAATAATTAATAATTATATATTGACACAACTCTGAAATCATAATTTTATATGAATCTTACTCAATTTGATGACTCTTATTTTTATTAGTTTTGAAGATTCCTACCAAATATATTGTTATAACGTAATGTATACTAAAGTACATATATGTTTAAAAAATGATATCCACTACTATGTTTAAATAATAAATTTCAAATTACTAAAATTGTAAAAAAAATAAAAATTCTCACTAAAAGATATCTAAAATAAAATAAAATAAATAAATATGATAAAATAATTTTTTATTATAGAATTAAAAAAAAAAAAGAAAGAAAGAAAAGGAGTCCACAGAGAAAAAGTGAAATGGCTAGGGTTTTGAAGTGTTGTTTTGATGTCAGTCATTTTATATGGAGTTATTAGATATTTTTATTGGTTTTTAAAACCTAATTATGTGATTTACGGACAATTAACAGCTCAAACAAATGTGCAAGCTTTTTTTTTTTTTTTTATGAGAGTATATATTTATAGAAAAAACTTACATGTATTACATATATGTTATTACCTTACACACTCAAGTCAATAATGTCTTGACAATTAAATTAATCATCTATAATTGTATAGAGAATTTATTATTTCACTTTTTTCACATTGAAAAGACATTCATACCATTATTTGATTCACATATTATTATCTTATTGAATTAGTGTATATACACAATGCCGATAAATTTCTCATATTTATTTGGCGGGGACTTATAAAAAAATTATGGAGTTATATAACTGATTAAAGGTTGTTACTAAATGAAACATGCTTCTCATAGTTGAATTGCTTCATCAACTCGAATTACTTTTTAAAATCAAATAAACTGCTCGCCAATTGAGTATTTATGATTTAAAAAATGTTAATTTAAATACATTATGAAAGATTTAATATCTTTGTTTGTATTGTTTTTTAATTAGTGAATATATCTTTCTTTCTTTTTTATTAAAAAAGAAAGAGATATTACCTTTTTGTATAAAGAACAAAGTATGCAACAAAAGTCAATGTAAATTTAGCTTTTTTTCAATTAGTCATAAATTTCAAATCAACATCTTTCACCTCTCTTTCATATATAAATTAATGGTAGTCCAAAAATTAATTGATCTACTATTTTTGTATATATATTTTTTAAATTTATCTTTAAGTTTAGTTATTTTTTGATATTTTATCAATCTTTGGAGAAAAATATGTGTTTTGTAAATCTATTATAATATTAATTGACATTTAATATTTGTTGTGCGAGTTTGATTTTTATTTTATTGTCATATTAAAATTTAAAATTATAAATCTAGAGTTATTTTTTATTTTTCTTATTTATGTGGATGATATAGATATTATTTATAAGAATTTTGTTCTTCTTCCAAGCGAGTGTCAATAGATTTTTTTTTATAAAATTTTTTGTTCTTCTTTGAAAGTTTTGATAAAATTGATGAATAACTTTTTATTATATTCCTTTTAATTAGATTTATAATTCATTTAAAAATTTGAAAGTTGATATGTGATCATAGAACTGTATACCAAAGTATTATTATCGTTGAATTATAAATTACAATTAGAAGTTTTGAGGAAAAACTATAAAATAAAGTTTTATACTTCTTGATTATGATGAAAAATTATAGAATTATATTAAATTTATATCATGAAAAATTTGTATATCTCCCATCAAAAATAAAATTAATAGATAATTATATGTGTGCATGAGAGAGAGATAATTATAATAAATGATTGTCCATTAATTTATACTTTTAATCTTGTGTGACATAAATTTAAAAGAAAATTTATTAAATTTGAAGAAGATACTTTTTGATAATCTATTATATTGTTTTTAACTTTTATATATTCAAATTTTTGAACAATTAATGAAATTAGTTTAAATCTTAATTTTTTGTTTTAAATAAAATTTTACTTTTAATATTTTTCTAAGTTTTTGTTTAGAATTGTTTATAATTTTACTTTTTTATATTTTTTTCTAATTTTCTATTCAAATTTTTTTTTATATTTTCTTACCTTTCTATTTAGAATTTTTTATTTTTTTAATTTCCTGTTTAGAAAGTCTTTTTTTGTGTGGAAATTATTTAGAATTCAGTTCATATGGTAGTTTGACAATTGTTTGATACATGACAAATTTTTTATATAATCTTAGTTTCTTACTTAGCATTTTTAATATTTACATTGTTTAATTTTCTATTTAAAAAGCATTTTATATTATATATAACTATTTGACAAATGACTGATAATTGTTTAAAATTATAATTCTAAAACTGAAATTAGTAATATATATTTTTATTACATAACATTAAAATAATAACATATAACTATATTACATACAATTCTTTGACAAATGATAAATAATTGTATAAAACTAATTATCAGATTGAAATATATATATTGATTATTGCTATATATAACAATAGTTTGCCAACTTTCTTTTTCTTGTCTCTCTTTATTTAAATTTTTTAATTAGATAATTTTTAGATATTAATTTTAGTCATTTGTGTTAAAAAAATTAATTTTAAATTTTGTATATTTTATCATTTATTTTTAAAAATTTGATCAAAGATTATATCTATTAGTTTTATATATTCATGAATACAATTTTAATATTTGTACATGTTGTTTTTACAAAAGTAAATCATTTTTTATGAGAATTTTATTTGTTTTGAATTTTTAAAATTTTTAAGCTCACTTGCATTAGTACATGATATTCAGGCTATGATTTTTATAAACATCATGAGAGTCAATTTGAGATTTTAAGATTCACCAAGTTGAGTGTGATTTTCACTTAGTTGTAATTTCAAATGTTTAATTATTTTGACTGGAGAATATTATGAATAAATTGGCTTTTTTAATTTTTTTATATTTCTTAATGTATTCTAGGTATCATTATATTTGTTGATCAAATTATGTTATTTATTAATTTTATAAATGAAATTCATATTTTTTTTTAAAGAAAAACTATTGTTCTATTAATATTGTTATCAATTGCCTCTCCTAATAATCAATTTGGTGTGAGACAAAGTTTTAGAGTATACTTAGTTTTGTTATGTTAAAATTATTATTATTGATTAATATTATAATATTTCAAATTTAAGATATTTTAATTATTCATAAAAATAATTCAAATCACTCCTCAAGCTAATTTACTAATTATCTGTAAAATATTTTAATTTAATTTGTTTAAAACTAATTTTTGATTTTTAAAAAATAATTAAAATATATAATCAATTAGTAAAAAGCTTTGTTTCTCTTAAAAATTCCTATTAACTGTAGCAGCAAATATAGGAGAAAAATCCTATTATTATATTTTAAATGTTTTTATCTAGCTTTTAAAACTCAAAATCAACTGTGATGCTTTTTATTAGAGACTTGATAGAATGTTTTATATCAAAATATATTTCGTCATATTCAGTTCCTATAATTCCTTTTCTTTGAAATGTTTTACATCAAAAAGCCATAAATCGAAAGATTTATTATATATGCAGTATCGTAAACATTTTGACAATATTATTATTGTTATATCAATGTATATAAAATATTGTTTACAGAAAAAGAAATTCTGTTTAGCAGCCGCAAATGCGAACAAAATCTGAATATTCAACAAAAAGCTGTGAGATTCTGAGCGATCTGGTGGCCCTGAGCCCATTTGCAACTGGAGTGAAGAAGTGTGTGGGTGTGGACTCAGCAGAACCTCTTCGTAAGTATCTGACCAGAATCACATATGATGGAAAGTCTGGTTTTGTGATTCTGGTATTCTATTATTTTGAACAAAGTCTGGTTAGGCAAAGTTTTTTTTTTTTTTTTTCCCTAAACATACACTCAATGGTCCATTCTATCACCAAACCTCGAAGCAATTTATTGGGCTTTTGCCCGCCCTCCCCCTTTCCCCTTTTTTTTTTTCAGTATCAGATTATTGTTATAATTAGCTGTTTTTTTATATGTTACTTTAATTGCTACCCACTGGAGATGTTTAGGATAGTCAGGGTTTCACATGGCCACCAAAACATATCCACCCACCTTAGACAATTTCTAATTAGCAGGCTCCATTTCTTTCATATAAAATAATGTATTTGAAATTTTTTTAATAACATAGTTTTTAAAGTTTGAAATATATTATAAATTTTTTTTTTAATTTATAAAATTATAACAAAATTTAGATTATAAATTTTTTATACTTATACTATTTATTATTTAATATAAAAAATATTAAAATATAAATTTTATAGGTTCTATTCATTTTTTGTGAGCATCATTGACTGATAATGATCAATTATAGATATTGATAATAAATGGTAATAAGTGATAATAAATACATATGTTTATATAATTTATTTTTTATTTCAATAAGTTTATCAATTTTTGAAAAATGACTTTTCATTCTCAAACAATAATGTCATTTTTCTAAAAAAATGACTTAATTTTCTCTTCATGAAAATAATATTTTTCGTTGACCACTTTTCTTAGATATACCTAATAATGAAAAATATGAATATTTTTTTGCAAAAACATAACTTAGTATCATGATCTTTTTTTATATATATATAAAAGGGTCGTGATCTTTGTTTTTTGTTCCTTTCTTAAAAAAATAAAATAAAATTTTGAATCGATTTATTTTTATCAAAGACAAAATTAATTGCATAACCAAAAAATTTATAAAAATATTATTTGTCTCCATTTTGGTAGATTTTTTTATGTATCATTATTGTTTTATATTTTTTGAGATAAATTAATTTGATCTTTTTTGTTTTAGTTTTTAATTAATGATGCAATATGGAGCGTAAATGTTACTTCAACAATGAATTTAATTTTGTTATAAATAAGGTAAACTAGGCAGAATTAGATTGTTTTTTAGATTGTGAACAGATCAAATTGGAACATCCGGTCAATACATTTAACTCATTTTCAAAATTTGAATTAAATTGAATTATGCATAATTTGATTTTTTAAATAAATAAAATTTTATTTTAAAATTTAAATTAATTTTAAATATTTAACAATTTAAATTGAATCAATCAGATTGATCTATATATTGAATCATTTCATATCTCTTTTAATTTCATATCAAATTAAAATTTTTTCAACAGAGTTGATTTTTGTCTTTTAAGTACTATTTATTTCAAACAGTTAAACTAAGGTCATTATCTTTGTTATTTATATTATAAATTGTTTTAAATTGTTTAAATTAAAAAATTTAATATTTAATATTATATTTTTTAAAGTATCGAAAATTATTTCAAAAAAAAAAAAATCTACTTGTAAATATTGATTCTCTATTCCTTAGTTTTGATTGAAACAAAATAGGGATCTTTTGGCTATATAGAAAAGAATGTGCTAATGAAAAGTTCAAAGTGAGAATAATTAATATAGAATGTATTTTT
>CATIWR010402690.1:0-16841 GCA_949677035.1 Omphalea diandra
GAATAACCAAGGAGTTGTTCAACATATACTTCTTCATCAATGTAGCCATTAAGGAAAGCACTCTTAACATCCATTTGATATAATTTAAAATTCATATGATATGCAAATACAAGTAAAATCCTAATGGTTCCAAGCTTGCTACTAGAGCAAAAGTTTTATCAAAGTCAATTCCTCTTCTTGGTTATAACCTTTAGCTACTAATCGAAACTTGTTTCTAATTATGGTTCCGTGCTCATCAATCTTATTCCTAAAGACCCATTTGGTTCTAATAATGGAATGTTATTGAGGTCTAGGAACTAAGGTCTATACTTTGTTCCTTTCAAACTAATTGAGTTCATCTTGCATAGTAAGTACCCAATGTTCATCTCTTATGGCCTCATTATGGTCTTAAGCTCAATAAGGGAAACAAAACCAAGATTAGTGCATGCATTTCTAAATGATGATTTAGTAGTTGTCTGGCTTGAAGGATCACCAATGGTGAGATCTCTTGCATGATCTTTCTTGAAGATCCAGTCTCGTTCCAGTTGAGTTTGCTCTTCATTTGAAGTAGGAAGTGGTTGATTTGAATTTTCTTCACTTCTAATTTCTTTCGGCTTGTCCACATTCTTCCCTTCTTTTCTAATATTCAACACACTCATGGGACCTGTAAGATCATCAACATCTTATTCTATGCTTAAAGAAGTGGGGTCAGATTCATCAAAAACAACATGCATAGACTCCTCAATAACAAGTGTTCTCTTGTTGAAGACTTCATACCCTTTATTGGTAATAGAGTGTCCAAAGAAAATTCCATCATCGAATTTGGAGTCAAATTTGCTAAGGTTGGCTTTAATGTTTAGAATAAAACACTAGCAACCAAAACTCTAAAATATGCAATCTTAGGCTTTCTATTGTTCTATAACTTATAGGGAGTTTTCCTTAATAAAGGCCTGACCAAGACTTTATTTAAGACATAACATGAAGTGTTTATATATTTAGCGCAAAAATACTTAGGAAGATTGTATTCATTTAACATGGTCCTAGCCATTTCTTAAAGAGTTATATTCTTTCTTTCTACTACATCATTCTGTTGTGGTGTTCTAGGAGTTGAGAAGTTGTGTGAGATACCATACTTAGCACAAAAACTATGGAATTTAGCATTCTTAAACTTTCCTCCATGGTCACTTCTAATAGAAGAGATTTTCAAATCTTTTTGGTTTTGAATTCTCTTGGAAAATGTCTTAAATGCATCAAAACAAGATTCCTTGTATGGGAGGAACAGCATTCAAGTGAACCTAGAATAGTCATCTATTATGACAAAAGCATAATGCATGCCTCCCAACTTAGACACTCTAAAAGGTCCAAACAAATCCATATGAAGCAATTGCAAGGGTTTAGTTAAACTTACCTTGTTTCTGGCTTTGAATAAAGATTTTACCTATTTTCTTTTTTGACATGCTTTACAAACTCCTTCCTTTGTAAACTTAATTTTTGGCAGACCTTCAACCAAGTTTCTCCTTTTCTAGTTGTTAAGGAGTTCCATGTTAGCATGTCCTAACCTTCTATACCAGGTTTTACATTCATTTACTATAGATACTAGACACTTTGCATCATGGTTAATGAGAGAATTTAAATCAATAACATAAACATTATAAATCTCATACTAATGAATAAAATTTTATTGCCACTCATCCTTGACACATAACAAGCTTGTGGTTCAAACATAACTCTGAAGCCTTTGTCACAAAGTTGACTTAAACTCAGCAGATTATGTTTGAGTCCATCAATAAGCAAAACTTTATCAAGAATAGGTGAATCAACATCCTTGCCAACTTTACCTATATCAATGATTTTGGCTTTCCCATTGTCTCTAAATGATATATTCCTAAATCCTTCAGATTTTTCTAATTGAGTGAAGAACTAATTTTCTGCTATCAAATGCTTTGAACATCCACTGTCTACTCTTGCTTTCCAACTTGGGATTTCAAGCACATCTGCAAAAATAAAGAGAATCAAGTCTTAGGTACCTAAATCTTCTTAGGTCCTAGGGGTTTAGTTCTAGCCATCTGCTCATCATTCCTTTTAGCAAGGTAATGATAGGCAATGTGGCCATAAGTACCATAATAAAAGCATTCACCATTGAAGTGCATAAGTGCCCTATTCCTAGATGGAGCATATACATGGTGTTTGTGATATTTGTAACTCCTTTGAACTAATTATCTAAGTGTGTTTCTTATGTGAGGTGCTCTCATGTATAGTGTATACCTACATCCATAATTATGCCAATTTTTTTGCCTTTAGAGACTTTACCTCTTAGGCTTGTAAGAATAATACATGTAGGCATAGTTGTCTCAAGAAAGAGCATGTCTCATTTGTGTGTGAATAGATTGAGACTTAGCCTTTGTGCCATTGGTCTCGGTATTTCCCTTCTTAAGAACTTTTGGCATTTTGATTGGTTTAGGCATGCTAACATCCTTAGCCTTGACAAAGATTTTCTTGGAAGTAGAAGGAGCAATAGAGGTAGAAGCATTATATCCTAATCCATGTTTAATGGATGGGCTCCTTTAAAAGGATGAAATCTAGTTTCTCATTTCCTTTTGTGACTTTGTTGAGATTATCCCTAAGCTTAGAATTCTCAGCAACTAGAGACTCAACCTCTTTAGCCTGAGTCTTTTAACTCTTATCACAATCCTTTAAAGATTTGTTCTTTTTCTTAAGAGTAGAGGTACTAGACTTAAGAGTCTTAACTTTCATGGTAAGCTTAGTGAAAATTGAATATAACTTATCTCTAGAATAAGGATCAAGAGGATTTACCTCATTCTCACCATCGCTATCAATATCATTGTTGAAGGAGTGCTCACTTTAGGACTCATCTTATCTCTCCTCAATTGCCATAAGACATAGATTGCCTAGCTATTTTCTAGTGTCCTCTTCATCAAGTTCAAAGTCACTTGTGTCATTCTAAGTAGTCTTGTACACTTTCTTATCTTTCTTGAAGGTGTATTTCTTGGCAAGTGCTTTGATCTTCTTTACCTTAAGACAATCTGATTTGATGTGCCCTTTCTCTTTGCATTCATAACAAATAAGTTGACTCTTACTACTTTTCTTCTTATATCTCCTTACCATGTTGCTCTTTGAGAGAAATCTTTTTACTTTGTATGTTATAAGGGTAAGTTGCTCATATTTATTATTATTTTCATCATCATTAGAAGAAGATGTTAGCAAACAAGAAGAAGAAAGGTATTATAGCGTACGTCTTTGGCTTTTAGGGCCAAATCTTTCTTTCTCACTCTAGAGCTTTTAGATGTCTTCTCAAAAGTGATTTCATGAACTAGAAGCTTTCCTATGAGTTTTTCTAGAGATAGGACTTCCAACTTATTAGTTTCTTCTAACTTATTAGCTTCTTCTATGACTATCTTCTTAGCTTCCCACTTGTCCTTGGGAAGAGATTTTAGGATCTTTGCAACCATATCTTCGTTGGAGTAAGACTTCCTAAGAGTTTTGAAAGTGGCCACTATATCAATAAACCTATTGTACATCTCAATGACAAATTCACCAGACTGGCATATAAATGTTTCATATATGTAAGTATGTGTTTGTATCTTTTTCTTCTTAACTTTGCTGATGACATCATGTTGAGTCTACAAAGTGTCCTAGATTTCTTTTGTCGATGTGCACATTCATACTAAGATTTGTGGATAGCACAAAAAAGAACGTGCATGGCTCGTCTATTTTTCATATTTGCCTTCTTTTCTTTCATTGTCCATTCACTCTTGGGCTTAGGAATAAGAACATCTCCAACAAGTTTAGTCTAAAATTCTCTTACTTCTTCAATAATGTCCCATAGATCTATGGTTTCACTATCTAGAAAGATTTTCATGTAGTTTTTCCAATATCCGTAGTCATCTCCTTTAAAGAACGGTGGCTTGTGGATTAATTGTGACTCCTCATGACTTGTCGTGATCTTTGATTTGAGCATTTAAGCATTGATAAAGAGAGAGACAAGCTCTAATACCAATTATTGTCCTTTCATGTCATAGAAGAGGGAGTTGAATAAGGCAATAGCAAGTAAAAATAATTAAAGTTAAGTGCTGAAATAATGAGAAATCGAGAAAATCAATTTATAGAGGTTAGGCACAATCCTACATATGTCCTCTCGTCTAGTCTTCCCACTAGAGCCTTTCACTATCTAGATAAATTTTAGGTGCTATGAATCACCTTCACAATAGTAATTTTTAGGTATTACTAAGTCATTACAAGTAGACTTCTAAGTGCTACTAAAACCATTTCCCAAAGTAGTTTACAGCTACTACCTTAAACCTTTCACAATAATGGTTTTAGTTTTTCTAAGATCTCCTAAACTGAAAACTTTATCTAAAGAATTTACAACTTAAAGATGAGAAAGGATAATTTCACTTAAGCTATAAACAATAAAGAATACACTTACAAGAATTGTTTGACTTGGTGGAGAGTTTTGAGAGATGACTTAAAACTTATTCTCCAACTCTGTTTTGAAGATGACTTTTCCAAGCTTTTGACAATGATCTTTCCTTGGAGCTAGATCACACTTATTTTCACCCCTTTATTAAAGAATTCTTATACAATAGAATATACTCACTTATGAATGTTATTCTCTTTTTCAACTACTTAATTCTATTGTGAGAGAGTTCTTTTATAGGCAAAAACCTAAAAATAACCATTAGAAAGAAGGTCATTACTCCATGTCATAAAGTAGTCACTTAATGCCTTTTGGACAGTCTCCACGCCCATTGTTAGGTGAGATTACAACTTCAACACCCATTGATTGCATTAGAATATCCATTGGAATTAACTATTAGAAACATATTTGCCTAGACAATGCCTCTTTTGACTTTCTGAATTTTTTAGTCACCAACTCCTTCAACAACTATTGGAGCTTCTCAATGCTTATTGGAATTCAACTTCAACTCCTGTTGAGATATAAACAATGCCTATTGAAGTTTCCAGAAGGATGTGAAGCTTGATGCTCTATTTTTCAAGTTTTTCTATAGTGCTTCAATGGTTATTGGCTTGCTTTTAATGCCCGTTGAAGAGGATCTCAATGCTTATTGCAAGTATGAGGGTGCCTCGTTGGAGGGTCCAAAAACTTTAGCTTTGCTTAGGATCTTTTCCAACACCCGTGTCAAGGCTTTGAGAGCTTTGTTCACATCAAGTCATTTTTTCCAATGACTATTGTGAAAATGTAATGTCTGTTAAGGTCTTGATGAGCCATGCCCATTGTAAAAGTGCAATGCCCATTGTGAAGGTCAACTTACGAAGCTCAAGTATTTGAGTTCTCCAACGCCTGTTGATTCTTAAGAGAATTACCAGTTGAGAGGTCCAAAAGACTTTACTAACATTTGGATGTCACTTTAATTCCTATTGAGAATCTTCAACATCTATTGATAAAGTTATAATGTTTATTGAATTGCAACAACATTCGTTGGCTTTGAATACTTAGGATTTTTAACCAAACTCTTTTTCCAAAAGACTTGGATCAAAAGATTGATGTACCTAAAAGTTTTTAAACACTAACTTAGACAAAATTAGCTTTTAGATATATTTGTAATGATCAAAACAAGCTTAGTTCATCAACCTCTCAAGCTAGGTTCAACACATACATATAGTTTTTGTAAGACTTATAACTCCTTTGAGCCATATTTGTAGGAGTGTTTCTCATATGAAGAATTCTCTTATGTGGTGTGTATCTATATCCATGGTTATGCCAATTCCTATGCCTTTGGATAATTTGTCTTTTAGGCTTATATGAATGATACATATAGGCATAATTTTCCCTAGGAGGAGAATATCTCAATTGTGTGCAAACATGTTGTGACTTAGCCTTTGTGCCATTCATCTTGGCATTTCCCTTCTTGGAAACTTTTGGCATTCTAATGAGGTTAGGTATACTAACTTTCTTAGCCTTAACAAAGACTATTTTGGAAGTAGAAGTAGTAGTAGAAATAGATATATTATATCATAATCCATGCTTAATGGATGGGCTCCTTTGAATCTCAAGGATGGAGTCTAATTTCTCCTTTCCTTTGGTGAATTTGTAAAGGCTATCCTTAAGCTTAGAATTCTAAGTTGTGAGAGACTTAACCTCCTTAGTTAGAGTCCCTTGACTCTTACCATAATCTTTTAAAGATTTTTTCTCTTTCTTAAGAGATGATGTGCTAGACTTGAGAGTCTCAACTTTCAAAGTGAGCTTGGTAATAATATAATATAACTCATCTTTAGAGTAAGAATCAAGGGGATTTACCTCATGGTCACCATCGTTGTCACTATCATTATTGAAGGAGTGCTCACTTGAAGACTTATTTGATTTTTCCTCAGTTGCCATTAGACAGATGTTGGCCAGTCCTTTCTAGTATCCTCCTTATTTGGTTCAGAGTCACTAGGTTCATCCCAAGTAGCTTTATACACTTCCTTTTCTTTCTTAAAGGTGTGTTTCTTAGCAGGAGCTTTATTCTTTTTCACCTTAAGACAATCTGACTTTATATGCCCTATTTCATTACATCCATAGCAAATGAGTTGACTCTTGCTACTTTTCTTCTTATATCTCCTTGCCTTTTTGTTCTTTTGATTTGAGATAAATCTCTTTACTTTATTTGTGATGAGGGCAAGGTGCTCATCTTCACTATTGTCTTCATCATCAATAGCATAAGAATATGTTAACAAACAAGAAGAAGATGGGAATTCAAATCATACCCCTTTGGCTTTTAAGGCCAAATCTTTCTTTCTCACTCTAATACTTTTAGCTGGTTTTTTAAGAGTAATTTCAAAGGCTAAAGCTTTCCCATGAGCTCATCCAGTGACAGGGCTTCCAACTTGTTTGCTTCATCCATCGTTGTCTTCTTGGCCTCCCACCTATCTTTGGAAAGTTTTCTTAGAATCTTCACTATGTCCTCATTAGAGTAGGACTTTCCAAGAGCTTTGAGAGTGCCCACTATGTAAATATACTTGTTGTACATCTCAATGATGGTTTCACTAGGTTGGTATAAAAATGTTTTATACATATATGAATGCATTCGTATCTTTTTCTTTTTGACTTCGTTGGTTCCTTCATGTTGAGTTTGCAATGTGCCCTATTTTTATTTTATAGAGGTACACATTCATAACTTAGCGTACTAAGATTTATGGATTACATAGAAGAGAATGTGCATTGCTCATCTATTCTTCAAATTTGCCTTCTTCTTTTTAGTTGTCCATTCACTCTTGGGTTTTGATACTAAAACATCTCTAACTAGTTTTGTTGGAACTTCTCTTCCTTCTTGACAATGAGCCATAGATCTATGGTTTAACTGTCTAAAAAGATCTTCATACAGTATTTTCAATACCCATAGTCATCTCTTTTAAGGAAAGTTGGTTTGTGGACTGATTGTGATTCTTCATGACTTGTCATGATCTTTACTCTGAGCACTTAAGCCTTGATGAAAAGGCTAGTTCTAATGCCAATTATTATCCCTTGGTGCCCTATAAGGAGAGGTTGAATAAGGCAATAACAAGTAAAAAACAATTAAGAACAAGTGCAGAAATAATGAAGAATCAAGACAACCAATTTATAGAGGTTCGACATAATCTACCTACGTCCTCTCCTCTAGTATTCCTACTATAGCCTTTCTTTATCTAGATAGCTTACCGATGCTATCAACTACCTTTACAACAATAGTTTTTGAACACTACCAAGCCTTTACAAGTAGACTTACGAGTGCTACTAAAATTGTTTCTTAAAGTAGTTTCTAGGTATTACCTTAAACCTTTCACAAATTATGGTTTTAGATCTCCTAACCCAAGTTTTTCTCAAATGAAGTTACAACTTAGAAAGTTTAAGAAAAGCTCTCTCACTCAACTAATAAATAATTCAAAATATACTAATAAGGTATGCTTGATTTGGTTAAGATTTTTTAGAGAAGTCCAAATGCTTATTCTTCAAACTCTATTTTTGAAGATAGCTTTTACAAACTTTGATAATGATCTTCTCGTGCAAGCTAGATCACATTTGTTTCATCACTTTTAATCAAAGATAGCTTTCACTATAGAAATTCTCATTTTTTACTATTTTTCTCTATATGCTTCTGTTGTGAAAGGGTCTTTTTATAAGTAAAGACACAGAACTAGCTATTAAAAAGAAGGTTGTCACTTCATGTTACTAGAGTAAACACTCAATGCATGTTGGACATTCTCCATGTCTATTGTTTGATCATCATCTGGATGATTTTCAAATGCAATATAATTTCAACGGTCATTGGTACTATCAAAATGCCAATTGGAACTAGTTGTTAGAGAGAAATTTGCTTAGACGCTCCTCTTTAAACTTTCTCAATTGTTTATTCAACAACTCTTCAATAGCAATTGTTAAATTTAAACGCCTATTGGAATTCAACTCCAACTCTTGTTGAGATATAAATAATGCTCGTTGCAAGTTTCCAAAAGGATGTGAACTTGCTGCTTTGTTTTTCAAGATCTTTAACTGTACTTCAATGATTATTAGTGAACTTCTAATACTTCTTGTATTTTTTAAGAGTGTCTCATTAGAGGGTCTAAAGATTTTAGCTTTGCCTAGGAACTCCTCCAACGACCGTTGGTAGAATGTAACACCTGTGTTGAGATCTTGAGAATTTTGCTTAAATAAAGTCATTTGATCTAACGCTTGTTACGAAAACGTAACACCTTATTGAGATGTCCATATCCATGCCCACTACGAAGAGGTTTTGTACAGCTCAAGTATTAGGTCATCTAATGCCTATTATGCTTTGAGAAAAACGTAGGTTTAGAGGTCCAGAAGACTTTACTCATATTTGGGTATCATTTCAACACCTGTTAAGATCCTTCAACACCCATTGGTAGAATCCAATGAAAGTTGAAATGTGGCAACACCTGTTGGAGTTGAATACTTAAAGTTTTCACCATAACTCTTTTTTCACATATCTTTGTTCAATAAATTGATGTACCTGTAAGATTTTACATAAACACTTTGAACAAAGGTTAGCATTTAGATGTGTTTATAATCATCAAAACAAACTTGGTTTACCATTCTCCTAAGCTAGGTTCAACATAGCCTACCTCGCACCATGTCCATAGGATAAATTGCAAACATGGCAATTATCCATGCACATGCTCTAGCTCCTAGGCCTTCCAACTTAGAATTATACAAATCACAGCTGCAAAATTCCAAGAGCACATTAATCAATAACTTCTGCAAAAGAGAAGAGTATGTTATGTAGTAGTTTTTTTTTTTCTACTTCTTCAGAAGTTAATTCCATTTTTTAATTTGTCTTTAGAGAGATTACATATAAAATTATAAATCATCTTAAAAGTCCTTTTATTTATTTATAATAATCTAATTACCATTCAAAGTAACAATTGTGGCCTTACATATTTTTAAAAAGCAAATCCTATGAAGACCAAAAAAAGCAAACATTTTAAATCAAAGTAGTTGGGATTAATTATCAAAAAGAAGTAGAATTTCATCAAATTTTAGCCATTTTGAGACTATAAATGAAATAAACAACAATATGTTTACAAAATATAATAGAACATATTAATTGTAATGAAAAGAAAAAATAAAAAAGAATAATGAATAAAAAAATTATTACTTCCCATTAATTCCACAACTAAAAGAATGCTAAATTGTGACCACATATTCATTAGTGAAATAGCGACCACATAGGGATGTGGTCACTAAATATGATAAATTTCCATGATTTAGTAATACATTAATTGCTAAATAGTGACCACAAAGTATGTGGTCGTTATTCAATAATGAAATAGCGACCACATATCTATGTAATTGCTATGATAAATTTTATCACATTTAGCGACCACATGTCATGTGGTTGCCAAATGTGATGAATTTCATCACATTTAGTGACCATATATAGTGATTGTGATTTAGACAACAATTTGTGGTTTATAAATAGTAATTAGCGACCATCTCTTGGTGATCGCTATTTTAGCTACTATTTTGTGGTCTCAAAGTGATAGTTAAATCATTTGTTTTAGTTTTTCTCTACACTTAGCGGTCACTTAAAGACCACTATATGTGGTTGCTATATTTTAGCCAATTTGTAATCACTATTCAGCCATAAAATAGTAGCTAATTTTGTTTTTTCTCAACTTGACTATAAATGTTAGCATATTGGTCATTAAGCGGTAACTAAATAACGACTACATCATGTGGTAATTAAATATGGTCTCTAAATCAGTATTTTTTTTAGTTATATATATAATAGGAATTCAACTCACAGATTAAAAGAAAGAAAAGAAAAAAAAGTAATATTAATATTTTCTTATCTAATAAAACTGATTTCAATAGATAAATTAATGAGAAATTCTAATTTGGTGAAAATTTTCCTCCTTCCTTTCTCTTTTCCTCTGTCTCTCTCTCTCTCTTTCTTTTTCTTCTTTCCCATGCCATGCTCTATTTCTTCTTTTTATTTCGTTTGTTGCTCGTGTTTTCTCTAGAAACATGGCTGATCCAAAATAATCTGGACCAGCTCTCTAATTTTTTTTGTTAATTACGTCTGTAAGATATAATTATAACTGAACTCATTTTCAGTGTGCTATTAAAGTTGGGTACAGATGGTAATTAGGTGGCTTACTAGTTTCATTACCCGAGTTCAACTCCTTACATGATAATGTATATGTGATTTTTACATTAACAGATCTTGACCTACTATCGTCTATAAATAAAACTTATGATATAATTTAAAAATAAATTATTAATTTGACACAATATGGAAAGTTTGGTAATACATAAAACTTATGATACAATTTAAAAATAAATTATCAATTTGACACAATGTGGAAAATTTGATAGCCGTCCATAAAATTAACCTCATGTATGCTACATTAATTCTAAGGTTCTTCTGGATTACTTATGGCCGACTTTAAAGCATGTTATTGGACATCTTCAGAGTATAATTTTTTTTTTTTTTTTCCAAAGAAGACATACTACTTACAATACTTTCACTGCTTGGGAAATGCTTGGTCGTTTTAAGCAGTCCAAGAGCAAATGGAGCATGATGACAGTTAAAGTGGATCTTAGGTTAAGTATGATAACATCGATTGGACCATTTTAAAGGATACTCCTAACGGTTTTGGTTTTTGTTTCTTGGTGGTTTAATCTTATTTTGGGCAATGTTTTTAAAACAGGATCGGTCAGTAAATTGATCTACTAATTGATTTTAGATTTAATCTGTATGCTCGGTATAATCTAATTAATTTAATAATAAATAAAATTTTAAAAAAAATTTAAAATATCAAAAAAATTTAATATATTTATAACAATTCTTGAAAACCGATCTAGATCCAATCTAACTAATCACTAACATAAATAAAATATGTATAGCGGTATAGAGAATCATTAAAATTTTCACCTTAAATTTGGATGTTAAATGAAACAAATTGATAGTCTCATGCCGATAATATATTATAAAATAAAATAAATCAAATTGTATAGAACTAAACAATAGAAATAATAGTTATCTTCTTCTTATTCATATATATCTTATTTTCTCATCAAATGCCTTTATTTATAGCTTACAACTTTAAAAGAAAAATAACGTCACTTGTAGAATTAAAGTTAAACAACAAGTTAAGTATTTATAGGAAATAAATTTGAGAGTTCAGAAGTGAAGTTAATGGATATCCATTGATATAACATCTATAACAAAATTAGATTTATTAAAAATTTATTAATGTAATCGCACCACGCAATGTACACATTCTCCACAGTCCTATATTTATTTCTCTTAACAGCCCAATTCTTGTTTAGAGTGAAATCAATATGATTACAAACACTACATGATATAATATATTGATATGAATGTATCTTACATTTATTGTCACTGCAAAATCATACAAATTGTATAAAATATGAATAAATAATAATATATGTGTATTTCACTCTTTTAATAAAGTACATTTATTATTAATCTACTATTAATCAATACTAATAATTACATTAATAAGTTTAAAATTATTTTCTCAACTTATCGTCTATCTCAAATTAGCATATTATTATTACAATTATTCATAGAAAAGAAATAAATATGTCATTCTTTTTATTTTTTTAATATAATCAAACTCAATTTTAAATTAGTGTTTATTATTTGTTAGGCAATTGTCTTAGTAATATAATATTTTGACAAATGGTAATGTAACGTATTTTCATTTTACCAAAAATAGATAATCTATTAAGCATTTAATTTTCTTTATTAGTAAAAAAAATAGAAAGTTTAAAAATGTAGAAAGTTATTTTTATATATATAAAAACAATGTAGGAAGTTTAACAATAAAGAAAGATTTTCATGATAATCAATATTTAATTTTATATATAATGAAAATTTTGAAAAAATTAAAAAGATAAAAGAAAAGATGGCCAACAAAAGAGTGAAATTATAATTTTTGTATCAAAAAATTATATTTTTATTAAATTTTATTATACTAATTTAATTATAACTTTATTATTTATTTTATTTATTCAATAATAATTTTTATTGATAATAATATGTCATAACATAATAATGAATTTTAATTATTATTCATAATAATGAATTTTAATTTTTATTCATACATTAATTTTAATTATTTATTTATTTAAAAAAATTAAAATTTATTTGTATAATCATATCATATAATGGTTTATGCGTTAATATCTATGAGCCTGATGACGACAATTATAATAGGCGTATGTTCCATAATGATAGGAAAGAGCTCAACTTCGCAGCCGGCAAAATTTTTTAATTTCGATAAAAATAAATAAATAATTTTTTCTTCGTTACTTATGGAGTCAGTCTCTTCCAATCTTACCAAAGTAAAAATCATCTTCTAACTAGGACAAAGTTTTAGGTACAAGTTCTTCGCTACATAAAAATAATCTCTTATCTATTTGAAGAATAATTTTCCTAATAAAATAGAAAAATCAATATCCAAATCCACAAAAGAGTTAAAATACCGTGGTAATTAAATTTTGAATAAAATATTAAATACCGCTACAATAATTCTCCCGACAAATGAAATTTTGAATGTCCATATTATTAATTAAATTTGAAGTTAGTTTTACTTCAAAATGTATTATTAAATTTGATAAATTTTGCTAATAAATTTTTATAGAACTTAAATTATGACTTAATTTTTACTTTAATAAATTAATTGATTTTGAAATAAATTTTTTTGGGTACGAGGGGATAAGCCCTAGAGCCAAGCACAATGGAAGCATTAGCTGCTACAAATCTGAATCCAATAGGGCCTCAAGACACCAATTTGATCATTCATGTGCAATTGCTAATCCCATTTAATTGTGAATTCCATTAGTTTTTAAAATGAATTTATATATCAATGAAAATAATATTCAATATAAAATTTCATTTATAAATAAAATTGATGAAATTTTTTGAGAAAATGAAATTAATTTAGTTTCCATTTCAAACTAATAAAATGTAAAATATGAAAACATCTTTTGATATATCAAAATAGATATTTGGTTATAAAAGGTTAAAAGTAATTTTCAATTTGATGATATATATATAAATGGTTAGTAAATTTTCTTTAGTATTACATGATAATTGTCAGGGCTTCCTAGCCCTCCAGGGACGCCATTATTAATTCAAAAAACAAAAAGGGGCTTTATTGAACCTTTTTAAAATAGTCAGGAGGCTAAATTGGTTATTTATCCCATCTTTTATTATTCTTTTATCTTATCTTGCTTTAGTCTGAGTCTGCGACGGTGGTTCGAATATTGAAACCAATTTATCTATTGAAGTTTTGCTAGTAATTTTTTTTTTTTTCTAGATGTGATAATTTTTAATATAATTTGAACATATTTAAAAAAAATAATCCAATCCAATCCAATTTAATATAAAAGTAAAGAAAATTCAAAATTAATTGACTTGTTGCATAATCTAAATTGATATGATCTTAATTTAATTTATTGCTTAATCTTATCTAAATTATTAAATTTTATTTAAAAATTTAAAATTATGAGTAAATCGATCTATTTGACTCAAAATAATTTAAATTTGTTTGCATCTGATTCGATAATCTAACTTAACCCATATGTAACCTGAAGTAATTCAATTCGAACCTCAAAAAAAAAAAAAAGAGCTGAAATTGAACTAACCCAAACCTAACGTAGTCAATCTATTTGCAACTTATTTTCTCATATCTTTATTTTTAATATCTCTCTATAGATTAGTCACACGTCCCTTCATTTAAATAGTAAAATTTATTACTTATTCTTATAGACCAATTATTTTTAAAAGTAAAAGAAATATTAAATTTCACAAAAAAAAAATAAAGGAGAACAAACATAATTTTATCATTTACAAAATATTACACATTAAAAGAATATATGGATTTATATTAAAATATAGTAAAATAAGTGTAATATATAATGACGGTAAAAAAAATTGACAAAATTGTAATTTTAACTCATATTTAAATCAACTAGTTTCGCAAGTAATAAATTGGACAACTTGAGTGAGATGACACATGATTAATTTATTATATAAAAAAAAAAAAAAAGCATCAGAAAGAGAGTGCTCAAGAGAGTTTTGTGTATAAGTGTTGCTAGCAAATTTTTTATTTATTAGTTGCTGACTCATATATTGCTTGAACTATAGTGTACAAATTTTATGAAAAAATTCTAATTGAAAAATTTTTGATATTGTATTTATTATATTATATTCAATATAATATATTTATATATAAATTTAATATATAAAAATATTAAAATAAATAATTCTTAGATTATTATATCTAAAATTTTGTAATTGACAAATGACATTCTATTACTCAATATATATTCAATATTAATTTAACTTAAATTATTTTTAAAATTGTTATCATTTTATTTCAATAAATAATTTTTTTTTTTTTGATATTTTTCTTCCTTGTGTGTATTTTGTACTTTTTATATATTTTTTTATTTAATTATTTTATGTTTCTTCAATTTAGTAATATATATGATAATAATATATAGTTTTAAATTGGTTGATATATATATATATATATATATATGTCATAAATCTGAACAATGTATAGATATTTTCTAAGCAAAATTTTAAATTAGAAATTTTAAAATATAAATGATACGAAATATAAATTTAAATTTTTTGCTTAACCATTCTAATAGTTTATTTATAAATTAAACTAATCACAAACTCGCATGTCAATTAGTGTAAAAATTTTTATAAAATAATTGAGTAAATTTTCATCTTATTTTTAACTTAGATACGAGAATATCAAAATAAAAAATTTTTAAATTAATATTATATAAATTATTTTATATTTTTATCATTTAATTTATGTAAATAATTAATTTTTATTTCTTTAAAATATTTTTTGTTTATTGTATATATTTTATTTTTTTATATATATTTTTAATAAGATATTTTATATTTTTCTAATTAATTATTATATTATAATAATAGTATTCAGTTGTCAGTCATTTATTTATGAAATTATTAATTTGAAAAATGAAAATATTCATCACAAATAATTTTTATGATGAATTTGATAAATGACAAATAGTCATTATATTAGTTTTTGAGATCAAAATAATATATATATAATTATTTTTTTGATTTTAATATACTACTAATACCTTAACTGATAATGGTTTTTTATTTTATTTACAAAAAATATTCTACAAATAAAAATTTTTAATCACATTTTAATAATTTTATTTTTTTTTCTTGATTCTTAAGTTAATCAATTTTGGATTTAGATTTTGTGTGAATTTTTTATTATTTTCAGTATTGAAGGTATTTTTAATAATTATTTTTCAATCATTAATTTCTAAAAGTTCAATAATTAATTTTTTTTATTTTCTTAATTTTTATTTTTATACTTCTAATTAAATTTTATCAATATTTAAATTACATTTAAATAAATTATATCAACAAAATTTTATATATAGACTTTAAAGTTGCATAAAAAATATATATATGAGAATAAAGTTGTATAAAAAATATCTACATGAGAATGCATCATATGGTAATTCATAGATAAGAGTTTATCATTGGCTCAACTTTATTATATATAATAGATTTCATCTAATTGAATTTTTAAGATGTTATTTCTAATTGAATTTTTAAAATTAGAAAAATATTTATAAATTCTTTTTAAAGCAAGTTATTTTAAAAAATAACATCTTATATATGACATTTTTTATATATTAAAATTAAAATTTATTTCACATATAACTTAAAATTAATTATTAATACTAAAATTAAATGTGTTATAATTGATCTTCCAATAAATACAAAAATTAAATATTTTATAATTACTTTAACAATAGTTGTCATTAATACATTATATATATATATTGTTGGCCTTAGGCACCAAGTGAGGGAGATTGAATTGGTGTTTAAATAAAAATTAAAATGAGGATAAAGAAAGAGTAGAAAGAAGACACAAAGATTTATAATGGTTCAAGTATAAATCAATCATACGTTCATTTCCCAATTCTCTGTAATTAGGTATTTCACTCACTCAAAATGGTGTTTTCAAGCTCACACCTAACTTTTACGCTTTGTATTTTCAAGGCTCACACAACAACCTTTCTTACAAGTATTTTCTAAGGCTAACACTAAAACCTCTCTCAAGTGTTTTAACAAGTTCACACTAAAACCTTTCTCAAGTGTTTTTACAGGCTCATACTAAAACCTATTACAATTGGTGTTTATGCCCACACGAAACAATCACTTAAAGAATAGAAAGAATGAGTAGCAAATTTGCAAGAGTTTTGTTACAAGTTAATGAATTCTCTTTTATTTACATCTGTTTGGTGGAGTATATATGGCACATACCCATCAAAGAGATGTTACACTACGAAG
>CATIWR010402885.1:0-30216 GCA_949677035.1 Omphalea diandra
TATATATATATATATATATATATATATATATATATATATATATATATATATTTTAAAATATATAAATATATTTATAAATAAATTATATATTATAAATAATATATGTCAAATTTGTCAAATATTTAAAATAATACATATATAAAACATCCAACAAAGCATGATAAATCAAAAATTAACATCCAACTATTATATGATAAAATATTTTTATACAAAAATTGTCCGCAAGCATCAAACCACCAATAACACATATTGTGAACCTCTTATTTAGTTATTGAAAGGTCCATGGATAAAATATTCTTAATTGTGTGTGTGGTTGCAAGGGATTGCGAATTCTCAATACAAAGGAAGTAATTTACTAAGAAAAAAGCCAATAAGTGCAATTTTCTTAGAAGTTAAGAGCCATTTATCAAATTATTATAATTATTTTTTAAATAATTATTTTTTATATTATTAGATTATACATTTTGTTATATACTTTTTTGAAAATTAATAAATGAATTAAATATAATTGTGATGTACTTCTAAAAAAAAAATCTACAAATCAAATACTATAAAATTCAAGTTTTTATAAAATAATTTTTCAAAAAGTATCCATTCTCTAAAAGTTATTTTCATAAAAGTTATTTTCATACCAAACAAAACCTTAATCTTACAAGTTGAAATTTTTTTTACATGGACAAGAAAATTTTAAAAGAAATTGACCGCTTAATTCTCATTAATTGTTGTTGCACCCTCATTAAAATCCGCCCAGCTGTTTTGTTGAATCAGTACCATAGCAACAACCAGCTATAATATGGATTATTTATTTTTTAAATATTATTTTTTATTTTAATTAAAATATAATTTTATTATTTGATAATTAAAATCAAAATTACGTAAACATTTGATTGAATTGTTAAATAGATTATATATATATATATATATATATATATATATATATATATATATATATATATTCTAGGATGATAAATCTAAAAGAGAAAATATAAAATATTAATTTTTAAAGGTAAAAAAAATAAATATCTACATTCTCAATAAGAATTATTTGAGTACTCATGTCTTGCAATTGTAATATTTTAATTTTTTTTTAATTTTTTATTAGAATTTAGATTTTCAATAAAAAAAAGTATTCTTGCCTTTTTTTATAAGTTTTTTTTTTCTTTTCAACAGAGAAAAGTATTGCTTATATTTTATTGTAAAATGATTACCATAAAATAATTATTAATAATTTTTCATTAAAAATAATCATTAATTTGAAAACCTTATATATGCAAACACACACACGCGCACACACAGATATATATATATATATATATATATATATATATATATATATTCTCAGAATAATAATATAATTGTATAGAATTTAGTTCAAGAGTTATTACAAGTGATTTAAAAAAATTGAATAAAAACTTAATTTAACTGCAAAATTTTTTCAGATAATAATTACTTTGAAATATTACCAGACTTAAAATTAAAATAAACCAATTAGTTTTTATGTGTAAAATATTTATTTGCAATGTGTATGATCCTTTTTTATGTCTAATAGTTGTTGATTGGTTTAAATAAATTGATAAAACTTTCATAGTTATTTAAAATAAAAATAAATAGTATTTACTTTTCAGACAAATTAGATCAAATACTACTACAATATTAGCAGTATGCACGCAAAAAATATAATTACAGTTAATCATCATGATAAAAATATTATTTTACATACAATTTTATGGTTAAAATATTTATTAATTTTCATACAACAGATATCATAATGGTACTGAGTATCAGCTATAAATAGGCACTGCTTAATTACTTGTAATGCTATTCATTGCACATTGCAATTTTTTTTTATCAGAAACTATAACTTTTAGTACAACCTAAATATAAAAAAGTGATTATTTATTTTTAAGCTGTCTTAATACAATATTTATTGAAATAAATTATAATTCAAATATTATTTGTTTTATAAAATAAATAACATTTGAATTATAATTTATTTGAACAATATTATATCAGACTAATAATATTTCAATTAAATGAGTTAACTTATACGATATTTCCTTTTTTATTTTAAGGATACTTGCTCCAATAGGTTCTTCACTCTACATCTGCCAAAAGTAGTCCACCCATACCATAAAAATTTCTTTTTTTTCTCTTTTTTTTTTCTTTTATCTCAAATATATATAGAGAGAGAGTTTTAGAACTATCATCAATAAATTTCATCAGCAACTAGCTTTTTTCATATTTATTTTCTTTAATTTTCTCTAATAAAGTGAGTTTTTTTATTCCATTTTATTAGTTTTTTAATATCTCTTTTAAGAGTTTTTATTTAGATTTATTATTTTATTTTTATGAGAATTTTTATCTCTTATTTTAGGAGTTTTGATGATTCAAAATTGATTGTTTAATAGTAATAATATAGATGATATATTATTAGGTATTATCTTTCAAATATATTCTAAAATATTAGATCTAGTGGAATCTCCACATGTAAAGATATAAAGTCATCAAAGAATAAGTATAATGAAAATAAAACTCTAATTTCATAGTTGAACTAAGCAATGTTGAGTATCAATTTCATATTATATTCTAAATTATACAACTATTTTCTTTTATAAATGTCGTATAACTATTTATAAATATCTTTATTACTCTAAAAGAACTATATTGTATAATCACCATAAATGTTTAGTTTTTTATATATACTCCTTCTGTCCCAAAATATTTGACAAAGTTTTCTATGCACACAATTAAAAGAAATTAATTAATTATAGTTATTTTATGTACTTTTACAACTTTGTTACTAAAATACCCTATTTGTGTATTTTATTTTATCAAGTACAAAACACTTTACAAAATAATATTTTTAATGTTGTTAATAACAACTCATAGTGAATCAAATATACAAATTCAAATAATAAAAGTAACAACATATTTATTAAACAAATGACTATTTATGTAATTAATAAGGATATTATAGATATTTACTTAATTAACTATCATATGAACAATTTTATGACGCATCAAAAAGAAAATTTTATCAAATATTTTAGGACAGAGAGAGTATCACTTTACTACATTTTTTTAATCAAAACTTTACTACCTTACTTTAGTTAATATTTTCTTCGTCTAAACGATCCTTATGTCAATTCTGGCAAGAGACGAAAGCCGTTGTTTCACAAATCTTGAAATAGTCACGATCTATCTATAAAAATTAGAAGGGCTTCGTCTAAGATTCTAATTGTTTTTACTATTTCTAGTAATTTCATCTTCTACTATTGAAAAATGGCATTATACTTATATCTGGAATGAATATTAAGAATCAATTGAGCGATAAAAAGTTTAAGAAAAATCTCCAAAGATTGAAGATTCGAATCTCAATTATGACATGAATTAATCACATCAATGTATCTATATCCTCTAATTTAACTAATTCATCCATGAAAAGATATATGAAATATATGTAGTAGAAATACTTCTAGATGTGTGTAAATTTGATGAGTTCAACATTTCCTACCGGGAATTAGAAATAATTTATACGCCTCTGATTTTTTAATAAAAAATTACTATTAAAAAAAAAGAATACTTTACAATTTAGATTAATCCAAAGAATTAGTTAAAAATGGTTGGTCAGTTCTCAATTTCTTCCCATCCAATCTTTGCGGTGAAATAAATACTCGCGTTATGTACTTATAAATGGGGAAGACCTACAAATAATGGCCAAGGCGTTAGCAATCCCAGCCATCTTGATAAGGCACAACAGCGATCAATGTTTTCAGAATGCATCCGATCAGTCCATTATATTATATCAATAAAATTAAAGATTGATTAAAATTTTTATTTGATTTAGTATTTAAAATTTATCAAAAAAATCAAAAAATTAAAATAAATTGATCAAAATTAAAAAATCAATCACAATAAAAAACTGAATCAATTTGATTCAACGTAGACTATATTATTTTATGAACAAATTTAAAATTTCTAAAAATCACGCTATTTCACTTAAAATTTAAATATTAAAAATATTTTTAAAAAATTTAAATATTATTATTATATATTTAAAAAATAAAAAATTAATTGATTGAACCAATTTCACTAAAAAATAATTAGCAATCAGTTCAATCTTCAAATTTATTTTAAAAATATTGACAGCAATATTTTATATCCGGTGTAGGGTTAATTTTCATAAAGGAAAAGTGTAGTTATGACACCTACAATAATGTCGCACCAAGGTCATGTTCGGCGTCCGGCTTTGGGTGCAATAATTTTTTTTTTCACATTGACATATTTCTTTCTTTTCACATTGACATATTTCTTTCTTTTTACATTGAAATTGTGTTTTAATAGCACAATCTTTTTTCTTTAAATAAGAAATAAAATTTATTCAAATATTTTTTAAAATTTTATATAGAAAATGAACAAAATATTTGAGTGACTTTGGTATTATAATTTTTTTTCTTCAAATGAAAACAAAATTTATTCAAATATTTTTTTTCTTTTTTCTTCAAATTCCGTACAAAAAATAAATAAAAATATTTAAGTATCTTAGATGCTATGGTTTTTTGTTTTATTTTTTCTTCAAATAATTTAGATGCTATAACTTTTTTCTTTATGAACAAATAAGAAATAAAATTTATTCAAGTGTATACAAAATTCGAATAAATTTTGTATGTAAATTGAAAAAATTATATATATACAAAATTTATAAAATTTTTTCAAGTTTTGTATAAAAAACGAACAAAATCTATATATGAACTGAAAAAATTTTATATGTAAATAATAAACCAAACGTGATTTATTATGATTACTGTTACTATCAGGCCATATTAACTTATTGAAATTTCTTTTGAACATATAAAAAGTGAAAAAAAAATACCAAATTTAATTGAAATAGATAAAAAATTCAATACAAAATAAATAAATTTTATTTTCATTAAAAAACATACCAAACCTAGCTGTCGCAGCTATCAGTGTTCTTTCATAAATGGGTTCATAAAGACTCCATCCGTCCAATCTTTTATATCTTTACCTATAATTCCCACTCCAATCCCACACATATATAACATAACCTTACACCAGCCCGGGATATCTACAAGAAATCTCTCTATAGCTTCATGGCAGATTATCAAGATCAAGGAAATGCAATGATGCAATCACCTACTACTTTTACTCTTCCCTCCATTAGAACCTTTCATCACGTTCAAGAAATGACTGACCAAGTAGACCTCCAATTTAGCCCCCCAAGACCATCTAGCACTCACTCCACAAACACCAAGATTACGTCTCTAATCCCACCAATTAGTCCAGAATCATCACCATGGACACTCTCTCCTCTTCGTACTCCTTCGCCTTCTCTACTCTATCAATGCATTGCTTCGCTTCGTCGAAGCGAAGGCAATATCTTCTCAATCGGTGTTTCTAAAGGACTAGTCTTCACTGGCTCCGAAAGTAAGCGCATACGTGCATGGAGGCTGCCTGATTGCATGGAAAGAGGCTATATCAAGGCTAGTTCTGGTGAAGTTCGAGCTATTTTATGTCATGGTAATACCCTTTTCTCTGCACATAAAGATTATAAAATCCGAATATGGAACTTCAATGTTTCGGACAATTTTCGAGTACGAAAAGTAACTACATTGCCTAAAAGAAGCTCATTGTTTCTTGATATTTTCTCTAGATCATCATCAAACACACAACATCAACACAAGGATTTCATTTCTTGCATTGCTTATTACCATGTAGAAGGACTTCTATACACTTGTTCGTACGACAAAACAGTTAAAGTTTGGCGAATTTCGGATAAAAAATGCGTAGATTCATTTGTAGCACATGAAGAAAATGTAAACGCTGTGGTGGTAAACCAAGATGATGGGTGTGTGTTTACTTGCTCATTAGATGGTTCAGTTAAAATATGGAGGAGAGTATATAGAGAAAATTCTCATACTCTAACGATGACCTTGAAATTCCAGCAGTCGCCCGTTAACGCTTTGGCCTTAAGCTCATCATTCAGCAATTGTTTCCTCTACTCAGGATCTTCAGATGGTACCATAAATTTTTGGGAAAAGGAGAAATTTTCTGGTAGGTTTAACCATGGTGGATTCTTGCAAGGGCATCGTTTTGCTGTTCTTTGCTTAGTGGCTATTGAGAAGTTGATATTTAGTGGGTCGGAAGATACTACAATTAGGGTATGGAGGAGAGAAGAAGGAAGCTGTTTTCATGAATGTTTAGCAGTGTTAGATGGGCATAGAGGACCAGTTAGATGCTTGGCTGCTAGTTTGGAGGTGGAGAAATTTGTGATGGGATTTTTGGTTTATAGTGCAAGTTTGGATTGTAGCTTCAAGATATGGAGGGTTAAGGTTATGCCTCCTGAAGAAAAAATTATGTGCTTGGATTATACAGAACAAGGTGATTCCAAGACAAAGGTGATGATGGAATATGAGATGAGTCCTGTCTTGTCTCCTTCGTGGGTAGAGAGGAAACTTAGAGTAAATCCTTTTCAATAGCTAAAATAATTTAAAATGTTGCATGTGAATATTATCGCACTTTGCTATGCTCAAAATCAAATTAAAATTAATCTTCGCATACTTCAATATTGTCATCTATATGTTGTCCCAAATTTTCTAATGACATCAAAACATTTTTGTTTTATATATATGTTTTTTTCCTCGATTAGAATAGCAAGGAAAGGAAAAAAACTTTATATTTTAATTTAATGATAACGTGGAACTATTTAGAAATAGATATCAAATTTTAAATTTTATTAATATAATATCTTTTTTCAATATTAAAAAATTATAGTAAAAATAAATTTAGTGATTGATACGTTCTTTCTGGATAACTTAGTGACATAAGGGCAGAGTCGTGATTCCATTGGTGAACGACATGGTTGGTCGGTTAGGAACATCTAGATGCATTTATACCCTATGGCCCAACTTTTATCATTTTATCGGTCCTTTCTGTATTAATATCAAATAAATAAGTAGGAGTAGAATATTAATCTGGCTTTCAAAATTCACCAAAATTTGTTGCAACTAGACCATGTGTACCTAGTATTACTTTTCCATCATGTCCCAACAACTGCTGAGCTGTGATGTCTCTCTCCCTCTCTGGATTTTTATTCATTCATTTTCTGTGGGGTTGAGGATTGTACAAAAACACATTCACATTAAAATTTTATTATAGTAGAAATGAATTACACCAGTGAGATTTAATTGAATCTTAATATTAATTCTTAGGCTCTGTTTGTTTTATAAAAAATAATTTATTGAAAAAAATATTTTTTGAAGAAAATATTTTCTAAATAACATATTTTTTTTATGTTTGAAATACATTATAAAAAAATATTAATTTTCTTTTAATTTATAAGATTATAATAAAATTTAGACAATAAATATTATATATTTATACTATTTGTTTTTTTATATAAGAAAAAATATATTAAATATAAAATTTTTTTTATAGATCTCACTAAAATATACATTAAAAATAAAATTTTTTATAGATCTTACTTATCACCGCGGGACGGGAGTGTCGGTAATCAAAGATGACCAATGATAATACATATATGTATTTATATAATTTATTTTTTATTTAGATGAATTTGTTAAAGTCCAGAAAATGATTTTCAGTTTTTAAAAATGGTGAAATCATATTCCTAAAAAATGATTTAATTTTCTCTTTAACTATGAAAATATTTTTCATTGACTAATGTTTCTAGATAGATCAAATAGAGAAAAATATTAAAAATCTCTTTTTAGAAAATATTTTTTACAAAACCAACGGAGTCTTAATTAGATATATTCAAACAAAGTTTAATTACATACTAAAGACAAAACAAGTGTAACATATAGCATGACATTTTTCACAAATATGGTTTCATATTTCCTTGGAGTTTGAATTCTCTACTTATGAAGAATTAGTGAATTAAAAGGATTTTATTTAATTTTTTTTTAAAGTTAAAAAAGGAAGAGTTGAACATAAATATTTATCTAGGTGATTGGTGCGCTTTATGATTAGAATATATTTCCATATCTAAAATTCAGCCAAACTTGTTATATAGCCCAAAGGTAACATTTTTAGCCTCGTTTGTTGCAATTTGACAAGAGTCGAGTTTAAATTAAAATTGATAGCCATGAATGTAGTAAAAAAGTTTCAATAATAAATGACATACAAAATTGTTGGAAAATTATTGATCGATTCACATAATTGAAAAACTAAGCAAAGACAAGCACACATCAAACAAAACTACTACCACACATCACATCACATCACATCACATCACATGGAAACACAGGAAAATAATACATCGAGTGAATTAAAGTACAACTTGATGCAAGCACCTTAGAAGGATTCCTCTTCACGGGGAATAGGAAGATGGGACCTCACGATGAAGAAATTTTCATAGATGAACCCAGCCAAGCCACCACCGATAAGGGGTCCAACCCAATAAACCCAGTGGTCAGTCCAGTCCCAGCTCACTAAAGCCGGGCCAAAGGATCGTGCTGGGTTCATGGAGGCCCCGGAGAATGCCCCGCCAGCCATGATATTAGCTCCGACTACGAAACCGGTTAGTGTTGGGCCCAGCCCATCAATGGATCCCTTCTTTGGGTCCACGATAGTGGCATAGACCGTGAACAGCAAGGAGAAGGTGAGTATAATTTCCCACACTACACCTTGAAGGTAGCCCACCCCACTTGCTAGTGTATGCACTGGAGTACCCTGCATGTGAAAGCTTTCTTTTAAAAAGTAATTAAACAAATAAATCAAAAGTAAAAATTTATTTTAAGGAATCAAAATCAAATCTAATATTCGTGTTGGATTTAATTGAACTATGACATACCATTCCTCCGGTGAGATAACTGAGGAGGAGACAAGCGGCTGAAGATGCAATCAATTGGTCGATCCAGTAGAGGATTGACCGGACGACGGTGATGTGACCACCAAAAAGGAGGCCAAGAGTGACTGCCGGGTTAAGATGGCCGCCGGAAATGTGTCCAGCAGATATCATCACAGCCACCACAAGTGCATGTGCTACAGCCACAAAAAACAACCCCACTAGAGGACCACCCACCATTTTATCTGTTCATCCAACAACAAAACATATATATATTTAAAAAAAAATTAAAATTACCGCAACCTTATAATATATAGCAAGAAAGCCTTTAAATGGCGACTTCAAAGAAAAAGGATCAAAGGATTTAGTACCAGCAGCCATGGCTGATCCAACTCCAGCGAATACAAAGAGGAAGGTGGTGATGAACTCGACGATAAGGGCTTTGATGCAGTCGGGCTGGGCAGCCTCCTGGCGAGATCCTAAGGCGATTTTCGCCATGTCTATGCTCCAATGTTTAGTGGCAAGCTAAGGCTGGTTTGGTGGACAAAAGGATACAATGATATATATAATAAGCCTTGTGTTGGTATTCGGCACTGGCATGCTCAGCCATCATACACATGAGTTTGTATTATTATGTCAGCCAAATTACCTGTTGACTTCCTTTTCGCTTTCTTTTTTTTAAGTAATTTATTTTTTAATCAAATATTTTTATTTCTGATATTATTACTAATAATTAAATAAAAAAATAAAAAAGGGATAAATTATTGAGACTAATTCCTAGAATTTTTGTGAACTTTTTAACTGGGGAAAAAGCTGTATTTGCGCCTGATGGCTGTCGTTCACTTCAATTTCGGTGTCAATCAGCATCCGTTACACCTCTTAGATTGATTATTGCTGGAATCGTTTTAATGATTCTAATTGCTGGTTTAAATTCTAATTAAAATTCAATTAACGTAAAACAAACGTTAAATGATCATTAGTGCAATTATTTTCATCAATATTTTTTTTTTTCAACTTGGGTGCAAAAAGATTTTAAAGTAAAAAAAGAAGATATAAAATATTTATAATGAAAGAGACTTCTATAACTAAACGGAGAATGAAAATTAAGTATTGCTTGACTTATTTAGATTAAAGATCTTCGACATGTATAAAATGTTAAGTGATATCAATGTTTCCTAAGCCAATACTAAAAATATGGTAATTGATGAGGCAAATCTTTTTATAAGTTGTTTAATGAATCCAATTAATATTATTAATTATTCAGATTGAGAGTCATTGAAAAAATTGATAATAAAAATAAAATCAATTTAATATATCATTGATGATTGATTTTATATTAATATTTTTAAATATAAAACTATTTTTTAATAAAATGTTATAGATTATTTAGAAATAAAATATTCAATCATGTGCACGCAAATTGGCAGAAGAAGCTATGAAGGAGTAAAGGCATGACTGCTGTGTTGGCCATCGTTTTCCAATAAATTCAACTACATCTTATATAATTAATTATGAGGATGGGACCCTAGCAAGCAGTGTTTTGAGAATGACCAGCAGTTGAATCAGTAAAATTAAAAATCAAAATCGATAATTGGTTCAATTAAATCTGATTTGACTTTTAAGATAATTTTTATATTTTAAATAATTTAAATATGTTTACACATATTTTTAATATTTTTTATTTTTAAAATTATTTTAATAATATTTTTAAGTTATATTTATTATTAAATTTATTGAACCGAATCGATTAAATTGATCAAATCAATTTATGTACAAATTAATCAATTTATTAATCAGTTCAATTTTAAAAATACTATTCAACATGTAATTATATCAAGCTCAAAAAGCATTTGGTATGTTCATCATTACTTGTCCACCACTCTTTATTAAACTAAAAAAGACAAGATCCTGAATCCATCATTTTCCAATAAATTCAACCCCATTTTATATAATTAATTATGATAATGGGACCCTAGTAAACAGTATTTTGAAAATCGAATAAGATGAAATTAATAAAATTGAAAATCAAATTGATAATTGATTCAATTAAATCTAGTTTGATTTTTAAGATAATTTTTACATTTCCAAGTATTTTAAATATATATACACATGTTTTTAATATTTTTTATTTTTAAAATTATTTTAATAATATTTTTAAGTCATATTTATTATTAAATTTATTAAACCAAATCAATTAGATTGATCAAATCAATCTACTCGCAAATTAATTAACTAATCGATTTATTGGTAGGTCTGATTTTAAAACCACTGTTTAGCATGTAATTATATCAAACTCAAAAAGCATTTGGAATGGTTCATCATTACTTATCCACTACTCTTTATTAAACTAAAAAAAAAGACAAGATCCTGAATCCTTGAGAATGATTCATTGGTCAATGGCAACATAAACACAAATTTATTTGGAAAGGCATTGCCACCGATACCCTCATTTTCTTTTATTCCCTTCTCCTTTTCCATATAATATATTTCGGTAAAAGGGAATGGACTGGGATTTCCACGATATTAGTCCTAAATTAAAGCTTCATAACCCACCACCACAAACAGTAGGATTGTTTGATACTAAAAAATATTAATATTTTTAAAATCTAACCACAAATTAAATTAATTAATTGATCGATTTTTAACTTGACTAATATGAAATATTTTTTACTTTTTAAAAAATATATAAATAATACTTACAAATATTTTTAAAAAATATTTTAAAAATTAGAAAGAATATGTCATATAATAAAGTAAAGAAACTTATTTTAAAATTAAAATCTTGAGTAAAATAATATAATTTTTAAAATTTTTTAACTTAAATTGAATTAATTTTATTTGATTTTAAATTTTTGCCGATTTTACCTTAATTTTTTTTCAATTTTAATATATTTTCAACTGAATCGAATCAAATTATTAATTATTATTTAATTTTATCCGTCTCTTCAAGTAATTCGATGCAGTTTTGAAAACACAGTAAAATGTCATCTTCAAATGAGCACGCAAGTTGAATAAGTGCAGCTTTTTTGTGTCGTCTTCTTCGTTCTCCTTTTTTTTTTTATCCCATCATTTCCACACCATTATCATAGCCCCATATATTGACACACCCTTGAATAGTAAAACATCCATCTTTTTATCACATCACATAGGCCAATGTTCAAGAAATCTATAATCTATTATTCCCAACTGCTACACATAAGTTTTGCACTTAAATGTTTGACTAATTATAACTAACAAAACACTACTAAATCAAACAGAGAGAGCATTATGAATTATTTTCATTATTTTTGTCATTTACTTCGACATCTTTTGGGTCCCATTCACACCAATAATTTTTAGAACATAAATTACAACTCAGCACGTCAGAAGAACATACAAGTGCATTGTATCACTGCTGCTCACATCTCAATAGTATCGGATAGCTGTTGATATATATATATATATATATTTTCTTTTTATTATAGTATTAAAACACGAAAATTCTGCAATATATATATATATAAGTTTGTTCTTTTATATTTCTGTTAATAACAAAATTATTTGTCGCTATATGAACTTTGTTTGAGGTGATGAAACCATAACAAGTTAAGGGTTAAACTCTTATTAGATTTTTGTTATTAAAATTCCATCACTAATCGAATAATTTCTTGTAATGTCATGTAAAATTTTCTTGTAATGAATATTATTTATTATTATTATTTTTAATTGCGGAAAAATAAAATTTTCTATTCAATAAATATTTAAATATTTTAATTTACTTTTGCATTGAACCTTGAATTATTATTATTTTTATTTTCAATTGGAGACATCATAGTTAACATGTGTTAAGAAATCTCATCATATTTAATATGTAATTTTATATTAAAAATATTTCTTCAATATATAACCGAAACCTAAATTGACTAAAACAACATTAGCTCGCGCCAATAGATGACAAAATATATTTTAAAGCCATTATCTAGCATACGTGATGCTAAACAATATTATGTCTCTATACAACTGATCATGGAATAATTTATGTTATCCTCCTTTTTTTTAAAAAAAAAAAAAAATCTGTCTGGGCATATAAATTATTTACATCATACCATGAGCAGCTGTTATACCATGACTTTGCATTCCAATAACTTTGGTTTTTCTCCCCCTTATTTCTGAAATTTTCTCTGTCAATTTCAAGTTTTAATCCTACGGGACATGATTGCATAACTATAATCAATATATCAATTCAGGCAAAATATGTACTTAAATTCTTTAATTATTCACATTTATATTATTGAATCTTTTTATTATAATTTGTATTCATTAAACTTTTTCACTATTATGTTTTATTTAATCAAATCCCTTTTTGACAGACATAACTTTATTAAAAATACGTGTATTTTAATCTAAAAATAGATAAAATTTATGAATTTTATGTGATTATATTATTGAACCCTCATCTTTAATTCATATACACCTATGCTCAAATTTTATTTTTTATTATATTAAAGATTGTGAAGACAGAAAGAATAAAATTGATGAAAAATCTATAAATAATAATTGAAAAATATGAAGAAATTATATATATATATTTTTTACAAGTAAAAAACAAAGTGTAAAAAATAAGCAAAATTTTGTGACTTTAAATTTGTCAATTTTCTCTATCATACATTATTTTTTAGGTAATATATTATACTAAATGTTCATATCTACCAGATTGCAATAGGCACGGATGATGTCTATAAAAGTGCAGAAGCAATTAAACTGTGTGGAGGAAACATCATCCGTGAACCTGGTCCTATACCGGGAATCAATACCAAGATCACTTCATGTTTGGACCCTGATGGTTGGAAAACAGTATGGTTTTACGTTTGGAAGCTTTATCTTAGACTTTCAAGGAGTCCACTTCCTGTTGGGTTGCTCACAAACATTGTTCACATTGAGTTTCCATTTATTTTCCTTTTATGGAAGCCTTTGAAAAAGTCCTCTCGATTAAACTTAAATCGACATTAGTGCTTATTAGTTTGGTTGGATTCACGGTTTCTACTTTCTCTAATAGATGATTAGAGTAAGTACTGCAGTCGTAAAGTAAGAATAGCTTCAGAATTCTAGATATCAGTTGTCCATTCAGCATTGACAGGGTTTCCTAACAATCTGGTGGTGGATGTTTTATGGCCCCAGCAACGTTTTTTTTTTTTTTTTTTTTTTTAAAAGGATAATTTCTGTATCAGCTAATCATGCTAGATTTAACAAAACAAAGTTGTATTAATTTGAATGTCAATTGTCAATTTTAGATTCTTTTTTTTGTCAGTACATTCATTATAGATTGTTTAAATATCAATTGTTAAATGTTGATTTCAATAGGAAGAAAAGCGTAATATGGATAAATTATTGTCTTTTTCTTTTCTCTTTTCATTGAGTTCTACAATCTTGCGAGGTTCATTTTATTATTAATTTTTTTCACTAGGATGGATTTTTATTGACCATATAAATTGTCTTTTGTCCTTTTCTTGCAGGCCTTTGTTGATAATGTTGATTTTATCAGGGAACTGGACTGATCAAAAAATTTCAGTAGCAGCTTAACTGAATTCATGTGAAGATTCTTAACAAGTTTGACTCTTGGAACATTTTCTTTTTCCAAATATCCAATTTTTCATGAGAAATGATCAACGTTAGAATGTACCCATGCCAATCTCATTCAGTAGATCTTCGCCCTTCCTGCGCCTCTGTATATTGACTGTAACAATGGTTATAAGTGCATTTACATTTTGCATAATATGCCAAGGAAGTCTGAGATAGATATTTCTTGTTAATAACTTTGCAAAAGTCAAAGTCTAGTTTTGCAGCAATCAAAAGTAGTCTCAGATTTTATATTGGCACGACAATTCAGCATATATTGAATCCCCTCTGTCCACATTTGTTTGTCACCTTTACTTCTGCATTCGAACTCTATTACTCTTTCAGCCGTTTTTATCCCGAAGTAAGCTCTTTGCTTGTTGCAGTCTTCTCTCTCCCTTCCTGGCCATGCTGGGATGTCACTGCATACTCCAGAAACTACACCTGAGATAGCACCATGACTAGACTCAGTGGACTAGCAGAAAGAAAGGTACTATTAGTTATGGGTTTGAGACTTTGCTTACATTTCTTCTTTTTTGTGAATGTTCCTGCTATGTACTTGCTTTTCATTTTGGCTACCACCTGTTTTTATTCAAATTCAAGTAAGTAGTTAATGATTTTTGTAAAACAAAAATATGCAGAAAAAGAGTTCTCCATCTTTTTTCGTTTGTAGCTGAACTGCCATGAAGTTTTTTTTTTCACTTAAATTAAATATAGATTCCATGTGTCCTCCTAAAATTGAAAATTGCTTGAATTCATTTCCTGCAGTTGTTCAATCTAGTTTCATGGTCTAAATGTCTCCTGCTATACCTGCCAATTCGAATTGATGTTAAAAGAAACTTTCTTCCAGTGTAGAGCTCCTGCCATCAACATTCACATGACAGTCAGTGCCTGTTGCATCTCTCTTATGGAGTATGTAAACACGACTTTACCGCTATATATGATTCCTTCCAGTATCAATGTAAAGATATGTACCTTTCCTTGTACGCTTGAGAAGTTCTCCACCTCTAGTTACAAAGTTCAATGCCGCCATGATGTTAAATTCTTTTCCTTCTTCACTTTTTTCCTCTACCAGAGCAAAGGCTGTAGTTCCATGTGCCTTTTGCAGCCTTGCTCTGAGAGTGTTAGCTCCTCGTAGGGCTGCTTATGTAAATTTGTAATACATTTAGAAAACACTTTATGTTGGTAATTGGAAAGATCTAAAGAGAAATCGCTGACTCATTTTTTTCATTAATTCCTGCCATTCTCATTTTAGCAATTAATAGCATATTTGGCCTGACTTTATTTCAGACTCGATGATTAGAAAATTAAATTATGTATTTACCGAAGGTGTGCGTGTTAAGTTTGATAAACAATCGAAGAAGTTTTGTGATACCTGTAGCTGCTCCAGCTGTTAGGGTCATGATATCACCACTAGTTCTTGCATTAACTGCAGAATTTACAACTGTCAATATTTGTTCATGCTCGGCTCCCATTTCCTCTGCAATCTCAATGCAGTGAGATGCTACCAGTGCTGCTGCTGAGGCCATTGCAGCTGATATTCTGTAAGGCGTCTTCTGGTGAGTTACTGCCATTTCCATGGACATGGCATTTGAGGCAGCTAGTGATGCGACAGCAGCGGCTACACCTGCTACAGATACAGCTGCATGCAATTGAGCATTATGAGTTCTGATCTCCTGCTTCTTCCTCTCCTTTTGATCCTTCAACCATCTTCCCACTGTTCTGCCTTTCATTATGCTCTTATATAGCTGCACATCAGTAAAGTCAAGTAAGGATTGTACCAATAGTTCTGTTTACCATTTTGACAATGATGAATAATGAGATACCCCAGTTTTTAGCATTTGTTGACTGGAAAGGAACTCTGGATTGAGTGCTTGATGAAGTAAAAATAATTCCTGCATACATAATATGACTATTAGAAGTAGTACTATGCTAAACAGTTTATTCTGGATTAAATGCTATATTCTCATATTGGCAGGTTTGTGGTTCAGTCTGATATAGGCAAGCGTGCTCTTCTTATGCTATTGACTTATCCCTGTGGATCAATAGGCTTATTCATTTCCTGCCGTAAGGTTTAGTTTTCCTTAAATATTGACTATTTCAGTGGGTTATAATTGGGTTGTTGTTACTTTTAGTACATAAAGAATATAATGTTTTATTTACACTGTTGCAAACATGGGCAAATTAGATAAATTTCACATTGAGCATGTTGCCTGTTAAAAATGAGTACAATGAAACACAGAGAGAGAGAGACAGAGAAATACCTTTATTTCTTCATTTTCTCTTGGATACACAGGAGGACTACCATTAGCTTCACTCTGCAACTGCTGAAGCTGCTGTAACATTCAGATTGCAGACCGCATACTTTAGAAAACAATACAATAAGATCTTCAGGAAGAGATAGGACACCTATAATGATTGGATGTATGTTATTCCGACTTAATTTAGTCAAGAAACCATGACTGTTGGACATGTCGGAAGTTAGTTGGTTGTTGTACCAGAGCTAAGGGATCTTACAGATTCTTGAGGAGCTGTAGCACTTGCATCTTGCTCTTCAGCTTGAGTAGAAAACAAAGGTGGCAACTTGTTGACATTTTCGGGAGCTACATGAGTATTGGAAAGAGCCTTAGAGAGCTCCATGGCTGAAAGGCTCCATGATCTTGCAAGAAACTCCATAGACTTGGTAGGGGTTTCAGGTGCATCATATGAAACTGGTTTCCAAAGAGCAGGACCATTCTCATCTATGTTCTCCAGCTTTTGTGATAAGCTGTTTGTGCTGCTGCTACTGCTAGAGCTCACTGAATCACACCAAAAACATGAGAAGGACATAACCACAGTTAATACTCCATTTTTGCACTAAAAAAGATCGCTTTATAAGCATCAAAAGAAGCTTACTTCTGCTCCAGCTATTTCTACTTGGTTCAGACTCTTCTGCGCTTAGGCCTTTGGTGCAACTTCTCATGCTAAAGAAGAAAGTAAACACACAGAAGGATATTTAACAGGACAAGTGAAGTGAAATTGCTCGTTTCTTTATTGGAAAAAATGAAAGTGAACAAAAAGAAAAGATACATTTATGTATATATATGAGTCATATGCTACAGGAAAGATAAGAGGGGCCCCATTAAAGGGTAGTTCATCTTTGTCCTCAATTTCCTGTATACTTTTTATATCCACTCCTCCGTGTTTTATACATAAAAGAGCTAAGGAGCCAATTTTTCTTCAGCGGCGGTTTCATCGTCATTGTTAGAGTTCTCCGTCACCTCTATCGCTATTATTAAAGAAAGAAGTGAGGTTCCTCTTGCTCTTCATGGCCAACAGTGTAGCCTCAAGAAAAAGAGAATACATGTACATATATAACGACTCTTTTTTATTTCCAAGTTCAAAAAGGAATTATGGAGTCTAGTGTTAAGATTAGATTATCTAAAAATAGATTTTAGGGTTTGAATTTCACTAATATAATTTTTTCTCGAATAATTGAAAAAGGAATAAGATCAAAATTTGGAGTTGGTTTAAGTTGGCCGACTTGTAGAAGGAGGCTGTGATCTTTTGCTTTTAATGTGTGCTAATGGGTGCGGGAAATCCAACATGAATAGGCTTTTACGAGCGGTGGGTGTTTTCTTTTGATTTGTGCTTGTAGTAAATAATGATCAGTTAATCTTCGCAGAAGCTCTATTGCTTCGCCTCTATTGAGTGATTTAGTTATTTTATTTGGTGAGAGATAATTGTTGGGTATTTTTTTCGGATTAAGGATTTGTGAGTGAAATAAATTAATTGATGATTGCATTTATCAATTATAATGAATTTATTTTGTTCATTTTATATTATTTATGATTTTTTAACATCAATCTAGAGATATTGTTATAATAATCTCAACTATATGGTGGCACCGAAGGACCCATTAGTATTTTCCAGGATTTTCGTGTAGGAAATCAAGGAAATGGGACCCATCATGTCTATAGGATTAGAAGTCTAAGTTGCTACCCACCAACAATAGCTAAAGAGCATTGGACTATCTTTCAGAAAAGAGAAAAAAGGAAGAGCACCAGACTATAACTGCAAGTACATATTAGACATGAGAAATTACCCATTTGCATGGTTCTCAATAATAAATTTTTAATTCCATAGTACTGTAATTATGTTTTTAAGATTTTGAGATCACTAATTTAAATTCAGTTGAAAGTAAGTGAATAATAATAATAATAAATCATAAGAGTAAAGGAAAGGCATTTCAAAAATGGTTTCAAAGTAATTGAGAGGTAGACCACTTTCAAGCTTTTATGCATTTTATTTTATCCTCTCATACTTTCCCAACTCTCACCCTGACTTGTACCCAATGGCCTCTTTTTGACTCGAAAAAAAAGGGCACTATTTTCTCTTACAATCAAATAGAAACAATTATAATTCTGAATTTGAGGTTTAAGTTAGGACTCAAAAATGGGAAACAATGTCAGGAATCCATGTCGAATGAGAATCTGCAACTCTGCTTTAAAGAACTTGTCCTTTTGTTTCAAGTCTATGGTGAAAGAGACGCAAATGAGGTTAGTTTAAATGGTTAACAACGTTTGCAATTTCTTTAATTCTTTGAATTTACTTTTTAACTTTAAATAATAAAATATTATATTAAATCAATGCAAAGATATATTTAAGATCATCTACAAAACGATTTAAACTCAATTAGCATATATAAAAAAACACTAATAGAATTATTTATTTATAATTCAGACAAAAATAAAAGAATATACTAAATAGTAAGTCCTCTTGATTCAGTCAAAAGATTTGTAACTGTGACACTCTTAATTAAAGATGTCATAATTAGTGTATAATAAGCAAAAAATTTAATAAATTTATACATTAGAATTTAAAGACATCATGAGCTTGGAAGGTTCTGAATGTCTTTATCCATCTATATAGTGAAATTTATGTCACTGCAGAATTTTTTCACATGAATTTATAGGAGTACTTAAATTGATGAGATCCACCATTCTAATAATGACGACTATTAATTTTAAGTGGTCCTAAAATCGAGGGGAATAGTGTGAATTCTATTGGCTTTCAATATGAATGCGCCTTCAATTTAAAAATATTTAATTATAGACAAGCCTTTTTTTTTAAAAAAAAAAAAATCGTTTTAGTTGAAAGTTTAAATGATCGGAGATCACAGAGTGTGATTGATTAAACATGGGATTAAAGGCCGGCTTAGAAGTTACAAAAACAATAATTAGCGGTGTGAGTTGAAGACAGACGCAGACCCAACAAATATCAACAACAGCAAACAACAAGAAGAGGGTATCTCTCTGCAAATGCTTTTTCATCATTGCTTCAAGTCTCATCATGTCTATCTACTGCAATTTTTACGTCCTTCAGGTCCCACATTCCATCATCATGTATATATTCCATTACCCATTTAATTAAGAATTTAACTACATTTCCTTTCCTTTTAAAAAACTATTTAAAGTGCTGAGATTTTCAGGATCACCACACTTACCTTGGCCTCCACAAAGGCTACAGCCCCGGGTGGGTTATGATGGCAGTGCCATTGCTGCTCTTTTTCTATCCACAATTCATATCCGGGATAATCAAATCATCAGAGATCCTCCTAACTTAGATTTTGATACAGCCACTTACTTTAGCCTAAAGGCTAAAGCCCAAGCGAGTGAGTATTGCCTGCTACTTTATTTTATAAGAAGCTGTAAGGGATCCATAAACAAAATTGAAAAACTGCTTTCCAATTCAAAATAAAAAAATTTGATTTTGAATTTTTAAGTCTTAGGATCCTTATTTTATGAGATTCGATCTTTTAAGTGTGCGCTTTAGATTTACTTTTATCATTAAATTAAAATAACAAATTAAGTTTGGGTTTGTTAAAGCCAAAATAATTTTCACTTCGCTTGTATTTATATCTTGTGACAATTTTGTGCTGTAAATTATGAAGTTATTGTGATAAATTTAATTGATTAGCCAGCTAGAATTGCATATTAATCAATCCGTTTGTAATCTCAACCATTGCCAAAAAAAAAAAAAAAAAAGGAATAAAATAAGCAAATGTTATGTAGAACGTGAAACACTTTCCCAAGATCTGGTAAATTAGAGCCCGTTGGACTTGGACTCTTAATGGTCAGACCTCTAAAATATTATGATTCAGTCGCGCGTTGGAATTAAACATACAGCTATTATTGCTGTACCCAATCAAGCTTCTAGTTGATTTCACTTTTTCACCTTTCCCTGTTGATTCAAATAATGCGTTCAACACACTCAGAAGGTCGTTTCTGTGCATTCATTTATATATTAAAAAAAAATACAATAATTTTAACAGAATTTAATCCCAAACAAACATTATAAAAAGAGATCTAATGTTTTCTCATCATAAAAAGGGCTGCATTTTACACTTATTTCATTAAAAATCATTTATTTATTTTATTTTTTTAAACAAAATCATTTAATGTTTAAATTAATCTCAAGAAACCATATACAAACTTTTAACCAACTTTGGAGCCAAAAGACAACAGAATTACTCAAAATAAAATATAACTTTATCCTAATAAAAAGCAAAAATCCTAAATCAATTAAGAATTCAAATGAAATGCACTTTCAAACTTGCGAGGTAACCTTCATGAAATGAATTTAAAAATAAATGATTCTTAAAATAAAAAATAAATAAATAACTCAGCAAAATAAACAAAATTGAGTGATCATGAGTGAAAATAACCCCATTAAAAGCAACTCTTTGCTTTTCCAATATTGTTTTGATTATCTACCCGATTATTCACTATTTTTTGTTGCATTAGAAAGGACACCACACTTCGCTTTCAAAATAGCACTCGCAAGAAATTGAAGCAACTTTAGTAAGTCAACCAAATGGACCCTTTAAAACTTTTACACATACAAGTAATAATCATAAACAAGAGAGAAGTTCCAACTGGTGGCCTCTTAATCTTTCTTCCATTCGCAATGAATCCATCCACAAAATAGATCAGTTGCTCCACCCCATGGCTGTATTTAACATCAAAGTGATATTTGTTCCCTAATCCAGTTAGTCTCCTCTGCAAGAACCAGAAACCCAGTTTCAATGCAGTCTATTATCATGGCTTTCTTCAGCTCATTCATGGTTTCTTTTAACTCTCTATCAGTACTATAAAGGCAACCTAATTCCTGTAGCTGCAAACTCATGAAACAAATAATGACGCTTCATTGATAAAGAAAATGTCAAGCATCAAATACACAGAACTGAAGACCTGAAAGAAAACCTAATAAAAGATTTTCGAACTGGCTCTGTGAATAACAAGCTATCACTATTTCATGGACCTTATGAAATTTGTCAAGCATTGATTTTAAACAGAATGTTATCCCAGCGACGGATTCCAAGAGCCAGTTTCAAGATCCACATCCCCCTTGCAAGACGCATCAGAACCAGTTCTGAGTTGCGTCACAACTTTTTTCCAACTTAAAAAAAAAAAATTTGCAGTATTCCGCTGAATGTGGCAAGAAGAACTTCAATCTAGTTCAGCACGTAGTCAAAAGAAAGTTTGTACAAAGCACTTCGATGTACAATTAATTACCTCAACAGGGACTCGAGAGGATTCCAGAATCCACACACCAATTGGAAGATTGGAATCTAAAAAACCATCTTCATTTCGCATCCATATTTTCAATGACTCTTTGCGTTCATCAACAAAACCCATCTCATATCAAAATCATAAGTACAGAAAATCTGTCAAAGGAAAACATATACAGTAAGCAGCAAACCTTCAATTAAGCTTTAATATGTTGAGAAAATGCAATGGCAACGGACAGGAGGTCCAGAGGAATAGACAAGATAATTTGGTACCTGAAGCACTAGTTAACTGTACTTTTTCAGATTCTGAAAGGCGCAGGTACCTGGATTCAAACTGATCCAGGTAAAAATCCAAAGCTTTAATATAAAAATATAAATTGAAGACCAGAAGCAACTTATCATGAATTAAATCAGCTACATAGAAAATACCCATACAATATTTAAGAAACTTTATGATCCATTATTAGAAGAATGGAAGAAACACTAAATTACATATCATCGTCAAACAATTAAACATATGACAGGCTGTCATTTTCCATCCATGCACGTAGAAAAAGGAAAATATAAGCTTTAATGGGCTAGGACCCAGCACCGTCCAATGTGTCTACTTTGTAGTCACCTTGTGAATGATACATTGAGCAAACTGAGATTCTTGGGTAGAAAAGATCAGGGTTCCCAACCGTCATGTATGAACATGTAATCCATATTCTGTCCCTCAAATATGTAGCTGAAAGTACACAAGGGGAAAAAAAAAAACTCATTTACAGCAATTATGACACGTATCCATGGGCTCTTTGCAAAGAATTTAAGTGTAGCAAAATATGGGGGAACAAAGATTGGTAGTAGAGTTATAATACCAATTACTTAGTTGAAGAAATTCTCATCAAGGTGCTGACACCTGTTTTGTTCCCAAAACGACGACCAGTATTTGAAGCTTCATTTGAACCCTCTAGTTTCTTAACATTTCTTCCAATGGAACTGGGCAGAGCAAATGAAGTTGATGGCATTGGTCCACTGGTCTGAATCTGCAAAACATATAATTTTGTGTTTCTATTATTCAGCAAATATCATTCCTGGGTACAATACACATGTTTGTAAAAACCGGTGAGGGATGAAGCTGTCTTCAAATGGACAGAGGAGGTTGCGTCATTTGCAACAGAGTATACACAGGCATATTTCATATGAGATAAAGAGGGGGTAGATGGCTCACATGTTTGTCAATCAGATTACGAGTCCCTATATTCTGAGATGGTTGTCTTAACTGCATAACACCGGGACGAACAGCATTATTTGATTCTATACCATCTGTAACTTCAGCTGAAAGAGAATTTCCATTGACCCCTGAAATTGCAGAGTCATCTAAAAGTTAGGCACTTCTTCTGAGATTATTTGTGTATATCTAGGCTTCTACAATCCAATAAGGCTAAAGTTTGGTGTCCCGATCCCCACGGAATTAAATCTCATCCATCATTTCCATGATTGCATCTCCATTAGAGAACTTCATCCCTGCTTTGCTGATTGGTGTCTGCAGTTCTAGCTTGCCCACTAAGAGGGCCTATTGTATTTCAAACAACCCCCATCGCAGAATTATAGACCTTACTAGTGTCTCCATCCATTCTCAGTTGAGAAAATATTAATGAATCAAAAATATATATATATAGAAGAGTTCAGTTTGTTGTTCTTTCATAGAATCTAAACAAGTCCAGCTATGGTCATTCAACTTAAATTACATAGCTATCTTAGAGAGAGAGAGAGAAACATGCAGAATACAACTAAACACCATAAAGTAATAATGTTAAAGGTGAATCTATCATGATGGACAAAAATCTTGTGCAGAAAATGAGGATAACAAGATCACAAAAATTTCCAACCTCATTCCTATTTTACTATCATTCACCAGAACTACGCTTACATCACTTCCTCCAAAACTGGCTTAAACATTAACACACAATGTAAAAATGAAAGACTGATTCAATTTATATCTAATGTTTTACCTTAAAAGTCTTCCATTCCCACCAAATAATTCTTTCTGCCAGAAATATGGTACACAACATATACAATTTTCCTTATAAACTGAAGTAGGAAAATCTAATAATATGACACATAGCTGAAAGTTTCCAAGCAACGTCCTCCCACATTTATAAAAGTGAATCACCATCAAACATAATGGCTATCTTGTAGCTTACCCTTATATTTATCCAGATCCATAGCCACAGTTCGACTGCTTGTAACACCTGAAACTGGCTGCCGGCCCTGAAGAATTTCATATGAAACAAAAAAGTCAAGATTGAACATAAGCAAACCTGGAAGTAATGCAAATTATTTGTCCTAGCACACACTTAAGGGAACCCATCAAGCATATAATAAATGCATACAAGCGAACTGTATAACAAAACCAAAACCAATAGCTGAGGGAAGGACTAATTAAAATGGGCTTAAATATTAAATTGGTTCCTGAACTATTTAAAGAAGTCCAATTAAGGTCAAAATTAACTATTAGCCTAATTTAAAACATAATTCATGTTTTTCGGTTATTTAAGGCCAAATTCCATCTAAGACTAATGTATGACATCACGCTTGACAAAAGAAATAAAAAACTAAATTTTCTTTATATATATATATATATATAAACACACACTAACCTAGACACTAACAACATTCTTAGCCAATAACAATCTACTCCTCCTCCGACTGGATCTCCTCCTAAAGAAAAGGTGACAGGACTGGAGCCAGAGGGAAGCAAAGGGCAAAGGTCAGAGGCAAGGAAGTGACACTACCACAACTACAAACCCATCTATCACCATCATCAATTCACAAAATTACTCTACTATATTGAGGATAAAATCTAGATGTCAGGTAAAATCCAAAGAGCAACTAAAAAAATAAATTCACATCATCAACCAAAAAAATTCCAAACAGCAAGTAAAATTCAGAATAAGTAAAGCAAATCTAAAGAAAATCCCTAGCGAACTCCTCAGCAAGACTCTACAATCCAAACCTCAATCACTCCCAGCATTGATTCTACATTCTCATCTACAGGCCACCTCATACAAATCCTTCAAATACTCCATCACAAAGACTTCAAGCAATTTGAAACCATGAAAGCCACCATCGTCACCGTCACCTTTTCCACCAAGGACCTACCCAAATCAAGAATCGCAAAATCTTGAGCCTGATAAGTGCTATGATTGGGATTGAATGATTGGGACAATCTTCCAAAACTCTTGTTGATGGAGACGAATGTGGTGGTGGGGTCTTTGGCCTTGATGAAGCTGATGACTCCTTGTTGATTCAATCTTGGCTGGGACTAACACAAAGTAGAGGTTCTGGAAAGTGATAGAGTCAATGGTGGTAGAGGGGTCTTTGGCCTTAATGATGATGAAAGTGTGGTTTAAAAATATTTTTATAAATAAAAATTGATAAAAACTAGTTTTTATTTCTTTTGTCAAGTGTGTTGTTTACATGTGAGTCTCATATGGAATTGGCCTTAAATAACCAAAAAACTAAGAGTTATGTCACAAATTAAGCCAATAGTCAATTTTGTCCTTGATGGACTTTTTTAAATAGTTCAAGGACCAATTTAGTCTTTAAGCCAATTAATATATCATACATTTAAGTCTATAGGTGACACATTTGAAATGGCAAAGAAAGAAAAGGGGACTGGGGGGTTTAAAACACTCACCAATGGTTGAGCTTGTTTTTTCGCAGTTGTCTGCTGGTACTTTAGAATGGTCCAGTCGAAAATGTAATCAAATTTGTACCCTACCAGATATAGGAAAAGGAGCAATCAGAAACTATTTGGAAAGCTGACCAATTTAATGAGAAAAGCGAGTTAGGAATACCACAGCAATAGGAAAAACATTTTTCAATCATCAGCCTCCTTTTTTTGTGCACTCAATACATGAATTGAATCCCATAGGGGGAAAAAAATGACATAAGCCAATATAATCTATTCTCGGACACTGAAAGTAAGAGTTGACACTTAAGTGTAAAATAGCATTTCTAGTTCAAAAAATTATTTTTGGGCAGCAGTGCCCTCGTGAATGAGGCTTCCCACAAAAGAAACTTCAGAAAAGCTAGATGTATGCAATCTTCCCCTTGCACGAAAAGGAGGCTATTTCTAGGATCTGAACCTGTGACCAATATTTCACAATAGAGAAACCTTACTTTTGCACCAAGGCTCAGCCTAATACCATAATAATGGCAATATAGAAAACCCAAGATGGCATGTGTAGGTAGTGCTAAAGAACTTAAACTGCAGAACTTCTCAGCTTACATGAAACCATTTTTTACAGCAACTGTACTTTAAAGGAAAAAAAATGGCAATAATCATGCTTCTGTAGGAAAAAAAAAAACAATTTAAATAAAGCAATTAATCAATGCATAAAATCATCAGACTGCCTAGTGCCTGACGATGTGGGTGTTGTGATCCTCTATATCAAAGGGAGGAGCTTTCAATTGTTTATCTGCTCCAGAACAATGGCTTCTCAAAATTAAATCTATTGATTACCTTCCCGAGCAAACAAGTCACGGAACAGGCGCTTCAGAAATCCATAATCAGGTCGCTGATCAAATGTTAAGGAGTGGCAATAATGAAAGTAGGACGCAAACTCCACAGGGTGTGACTTGCAAAGGACCTTTCAGAAACAAATAACAAGTGACCTTTTAAGTTAAAAGGTGCAAATTTAAACTGAAACACGCAGCCGAAAGAATACGCATAGAATTTCGGTATTCCAACAGCTATCCAAACATTTCATCTCATCCCCCACCCCCCCCCTTCTTTTTTCTCTCCCCCCTCTTTCCCTGCTTTATGCATCTAACTCTTAGAAAATCAAATCCTACTATCAGCTTCAACAACTTCCAGTTATACATATTTAAAAATATGTTAATATATTTCAAATTGAAAAAAATTTAATATATTGAAATTAAAAAATAAAATAAAAACTATAAGCAAAAAGAGAGAAAGAGAAAGCTTTACAAACCTAAGCAAATAACATGCTAGCCACAATTCTTGAAATAGTTATACAAGCTTAGAGTTCCATTATTGCATTTGTTTAAGGGTTGCTGCTGTCTTCACAGGATTCATAAGCGTGCAGTGCTTCAATTTGATGATTTAGATAGAATGAAAGTTTGAGAAAAGAGATATTTTGTAAAACTATATCTAAAAGCCAATTTTACAGCAACATTAAATATATTCCCATTGCAAATCAGAATATAACTACCGAATTAACTGCATGCGGTCACAGACCTCAATTGGAGTTGACAACTTCTTTTCACATATTTTGTCATATTTTTGCTTCTTTGTCGCTCCTTTCAGACCCTGCCAAGGAAGGCTACATGAAAAAATCAATTATCAAATAGTTAAGACCAAGTTATCAGATCATCTAGTTGAAACATCCACACTCCCAAATGATGGTGATGTAACAATCAGCATTAAAATAACAGCCCAAACATTACTAAGTAATAAACCTGACTTCCTCTGGAGTAACATTAATGATAGCTAAAGAGCATACCTCCCTCTCAAAAAGTACAAAAGCACATAGCCAAGAGATTCCAAATCATCCCGACGACTTTGCTCTGAAGAAATGTCACAAAATGAGAAAACTCAGGTCAGATTTAGTAGTAAACATACTAAAAAATATCTCTCACTTACCAATTCCAAGATGAGTATTGCAACTTGCATAGCGTGCAGTCCCTGTTAAGTTTTTGTTCTCTCTGTTTGAGTTCATCAAAGTAGGGAAACAATGATATTCAGCCAATCAAGGTACACACGGAGGTCAAAAAAAAAAATTGCATGATTAACTTATTTTCACATCTTTGGCACAGAAAAACATACAAATTTGACACCACGATAACCGCATAAAACAGAAACCCAAGACACATGCCAGATATCAGCTGAGAAACTGCTTATACAAAGATTTACCTGTAAGAAATATGACGACTTGTTGTCAAGTCCCTATATCTTTTCGCTAGTCCAAAATCAATGATGTAGACCTGGTAAGCATTTTATAAAGAATGACAATGGGAAGGATGGAAGAAAAAATGAAGTACATGAAAATACAATTACCCACACAATTAAGATATTGAAGACAAATGTACAGCTAGAGTCGCTACCTGATTAGCTTTCTTTCCTAGACCCATGAGGAAGTTATCTGGTTTGATGTCTCTATGCAAAAACCCTTTAGAATGTAAAAATTCTATCCTTGAAATCTGCAATTAGACAAACGCAGGGAGAGGGGGAAAAAAAATCAGCCATTAGAATTATGTTTTTTTCCCCAACTTACATATCAACAATGAAACCCCACAAACAAAATGTCCAACAATTCCAAAAGCTGACTCAAATAATGTTTTAAACTCGTAGGGGCACCAAGTATAATAAACTAAAAGCAGCTACACAGCCCAATATTCATATTATTCAACTAGATAAAAATTACCATCTGATCAGCCAACATCAACACTGTTTTGAGCGAAAACTTCGTCCCACAGTACACAAACAGGTCTTCCAAGCTCGGCCCAAGCAAATCCAACACTAGCGCATTATCATCCCCATCCACCCCACACCATCTTATGCTGGCAATGCCACCTAAAGCAAACAACATTCGGGCCAAAAATTAGAAGAAACCCTCCTCGTGGCTAGTCGATAATATATTTTTCTGATATACATTTTGTGAGCTAAAAATTAATTTCAAAAGAAGCTAATATTTGAAGATTTGGCAAATAGCTATTAAATTAGATTGACAAGGTAATAAAACTACTTTCACAAACAGCTAAAAACATTCTCAAAACTTAAAATGTTTCTAATTTAACTAGCAAATGCAGCTTTTTACAACAGCAATGCCAAACACGCCCTAATATTTTTCCCTATACTTACTCCCCCCTTGCAGAACCCCATATAACTTCGCTTCATATAACAATTGCGGATGCTTTGTCTTGCTATTTTCCTAAAATACAAAAAACACACAATTACATACGCGTCAAAACACGGGCCAAATATAATACCTAAAATTTGACATAAATTACGGTCAAAAACTTTTTTACTTACAATTTTCACCGCCACAATTTCACCGCTATTGATATGGCTAGCTGAAACCAAAATTTTACCATACAGTAAATGAACATTCAGCAAGATTCATCTATAATCAAACCGTTAGAGCTAAAACAGAAAGGAGACAGAAATACCTAGGTAGATTTCGCCGAACGATCCGCTTCCGATTTTGCGTCCTAGCTTGTACTTATGACCTATGATCCTCTCCATTTGAGGATTGATCAAGTTTCTGACGGGAGTGAGAAGATGGAATTAAGGTTTGCAGAGAGGGGGAGGGGGCAGTTTGGGGATTTTGAGAGAGGAAGTTGAAATGGAGGCGACGAGCAGAGAGAGTAGACCAGGTCGCAAGGAGAGATTATGAAGGCTGGGGTGGATTTTGCTATATGTTTGTTTTGGGGAGAGCTGGAATTTAAGAAAATGTTGGGGTGGCGGCTTTAGAATTTTATGAGAGTTAGGTGTTTTTTTAAAATTACTGAAAAGTTTATCAAACGTGGATCACGTCAACTGAAAGGTCAAATGAATAAGATTACCGCGTAGAAAATTTCACAAAAATTAAATTGAAATCTTTGATTAATTAGTTTAATAATTTTCATTTTTATTTTAAAAAATTTAATTATTGACTCAATTTCGATATTATATATTTTAAAAATTGATAGTTTATCAAATTGATTGAATATATATTTTATATATATTACATATAAGTTCTTTTATAATTCTTTCTCTCTTTCTCTCTCTTTATATATATAAATTTATACACAATTATATATATATATATATATATATATATGTGTGTGTGTGTGTGTGTGTGTGTGTGTGTGTGTGTGTGTGTTTTATAAAAATAATTATTTTGTAAAATAATATTTTTAATTAACTAATTGATTAATGAGTTAACCAAACAATTTTTTAGATAATCAAATTAATAATTTCAAAATTTTAATTTAAATTTTTCTAATTACAATCTATCAATTGATTTAAAATGATGTTCATAATTCAGCTAATCAACCTATAAATATCGTTAACAATTATTTTATTTTAGTCAATTTTATAGTGAAATGAGACAATTTATTAGTTCTATGTGGTTGGCATTGTTACACAAAGAAATGATCTCATTCAGTAATATATATATATATATATATATATATATATATATATATATATATATATATATATATATATATATATATATATATATATATGTAT
>CATIWR010402908.1:0-32729 GCA_949677035.1 Omphalea diandra
TTTAAAAAATATCTTATTTATATTTTTATATATGTATAATTATATTTTAAAATGATATTTTATTATGTTGTAAAATCTTACGATTTTACGATTTCAATTTTAGGGTCCTCTACCGATTTTAGGGTAAAATCTCGATTTTGAAAACCTTGGATAAATGAATTATATTATCTTAAATTTTAAATATTTGAAAAATAAAATAACACTAACTTAAATATATAAAAATCTTTATCCATTATTTCAATTATTTTAATAATCATAAATTTCAAAATTTAAACTAATAATTAATTTTACAAAAAAAATATTATTTATTCAAATAAAATTTATAATTTTAGTTTATTATTGTCAATTTAAAAATATGCTATATCTTTTTTATGTTTAAAAAAAGATTCTTATAGTCATTTTTGTATATAGTATAGATATAGACAGATTTCAAATATCATAAATTTTGAACTTGAAATAATAATTAGTTATATAAAGAAATATTGTCTATCCAATTTAAGTTTATAATTTAAGGTTATTATTATCAATTTAAAAAATTTTATATCCTTTTATGTCCAAAATAGTTTTTCACTTTTATATATACTATATACTATATATATAATAATTTATTGACCTTTTAGTATTTTATGAAATATAATATTTAAATACGTGAATATTTTATTAATTCAAATTAATATTATATAATTTACTAAAGATAATAATAAAATAGTAATTTCAACTTTAAAAATTATATTTGAATTCATGTATACTCCATGTGAAAAAAAAAACGCATGTGTATTTACAAGAAAATATTAAATTACTTACGGAATATAAATTCATATGTAAATTTAATAAATTTCTAAATATTATTCAAAATAATATTAGAATTGTATTACAATATAATTTTATGAATAATAATTTTTAAATATTCTAAAATTTTTTTATACATAATATTAATAAATTATATGTATAATATACATGATATAAAATAGTAAAAAGTGGAGTAAATTTACCTATGGATTCAAATCTGTAGGTAAAATTTAATATATTTATAAATATTATTCAAAAGAATATTTGAAATGTATTACAAAATAATTTTATGAAAAGTGATTTGAAAATATTATAAAAATATTTTCGTATATAATATCAATAAATTATATGTATAATATATGATACAAAATAGTTAAAAATAGAGTAAGTTTTCCTATGGATTCAAATCCGTAGGTAAATTTAATCTATTTAAAAATATTATTCAAAATAATATTTGATATTTATTATAAAATAATTTATGAAAAATATTTTCTAAATATTATGAAAATTTTTTTATATAAAATATCAATAAATTATATGTATAATTAATGATTTTTTTAAACATTCAAACAATTTATTCTTTTAGACTCTCTAAATTGGATGCGTTGGTTACTGAGTACGATGTCAACTTAGAAAAGTGGAATAAAATTTATAGACTGTTGCTTGAATATTGCCTTTTTATAACCATCCTATTCAACTTCGGGTCGGGCCAAGCACGATAACCTCATTTTTTTATTTTTTAAGAATCCATTCTCATGGCTTTTGATTTTTTTTCCTAGATATGTGATGCTACAATATATATTATCACATTTTCTTTCTTTCTTCCTATTATTTCTTTTTCATATATGATGATTGTGCATATATACTTTGGTGAGTAAAATATGTAGCATTCTATTTAGAACATAAGAAGGGACTGCATGTATAATATTATGGTTGGGAACAATATTCAAAGCTAACGGTTTGAACATTTAGATTTTAGTCTGATTATTGGGAATATTTCTTCCACCATTTTGTGATCTTGAAAGTCTATGAGAAAGCTAATTATAAAATTGGGGGAAGTAAATTCTTCTCTATACTCAAAAGAATACGAAATAAGAGTGTTATATGGCTCTTTGGGAATCTTATTGCATTTATATTTTACATAATGTTACATCTACTTTTGGCATTAAGACCTATATAACTCTTTTATATATATATATATATATATATATATATATATATATATATATATGTGGTTGTTTTTATTTTTATCATCTCTTTTTCAAATTCTTGTCAATTTTAAGATTTCTATTTGATTCTTTTAATTATACTGACTGGTTATATGCATAATGTCGTCTTTTTGAATATTGTTCTTTGATAATCATCTAGGCATCTGAATGAGAGGAATAGATTTTGAATATGTTGATTCATTAACTTTGTCTGTCAAACTTACTTGTTTCTTATGTACAATGGCCGGCTCTTGATAGCAAAAGTGAAGAGCAGATTTGATCCAAATACTGGAGGAACAGACCCAAAAAAATTTTCAAAGGCTATAATTGATCTTGGATTTATCCCAATGCAAAAGATTATATTGATTTTTCTCCTATTTACCTCAAATAAATGAATTTTTCGATCCTTATGACTAACATAATTTATGCACAGGATGTCTCGAATAAAATGTTTATTTTGTTATATTTCCGAAAGAAGGTGAATTGCTTTCGCTAGATTAATTGTTACTTTTTGATTCGTGTTGCATTTATCTAAAAGTTGTGCATAAGAACAAACTTTTCAACTCCTAGAACACCATAACAAAATGGTGTTGTAGAGAGGAAAAATAGAACACTAGTAGAGATAGCTAGAATTATGTTCAATGCATATTCATTGCCAAATTACTTCTGGGCTGAAGATATCAATATTTTGTGTTATATACAAATTGAGTTTTCAAAAGATCGATTCTTAATAAAACTTCGTATGAGCTATGAAATGGTAGAAAACCTAAGTTTGCATACCTAAGAGTTTTTGGATGTAAGTGCTATATCTTGAATACCAAGAATAATCTTGAAAATTTTGATTCAAAAACTAATGAAGACATCTTCTTAGGTTATTCAACCACTAGCAAAGCCTAAAAGCTTTTTAATAAAAGCTCAATGGTTATTAAAGAGTTTATGAATATTGTGTTTGATGAATCTAGTAAGCTTGATATTGGGAAAGATTTTTTTGTTGATGATATTATAGGTGATTTTGAAAAATTGGATTTAGAGAATACTATAAGAGAAAAGGACGAGGAACATGATGAAAGCAAATCATCAAAAGAAGATAAAGATCTTTAACATCAACAAGTAGAATCACTAAACCAAGATCTTCCTAAAGATTGAAGATTTTCTAAGCATCATCCCAAAGACCTAATCATTGGTGATACTTCAAAGGGTGTAAGTACTAAATCTCAACTCAATACTTTAGATAATAATCTTGCCTTTGTTTCTCAATTTGAGCCAAAATCTATTGATGAGGCTCTTGATGATGAGAGTTGAGTGATTGCTATATAAGAGGAACTTAACCAATTTAAGAGAAACAATGTGTGAGTGTTCTTAGGCCTAAGGAACACCCAATTGTAGGTTGCAAGTGGGTGTTTAGGAATAAGTTAGATGAGCAAGGATTCATCACTAGAAATAAAACTAGATTGGTTGCTAAAGGTTATAACCAAGAGGAAGACATTGACTATGATAAAACCTTTGCCCCCGTAGCAAGATTAGAGACCATTAGGATTCTTTTGGCATATGAATGTCATATGAATTTCAAACCATTTCAAATGGATGTCAAAAGTGCTTTTCTAATTGGTGTTATTGAAAAGGAAGTTTATGTTGAGCAACCTCCTAGTTTTGAATCACATAATTTTCCAAATTATGTTTTTAAATTGAATAGAGCCTTGTATGGTTTGAAACAAGCTCCAAGAGCTTGGTATGAAATGTTTAATTCTTTTCTTTTGCAAAATGTTTTGAATAGGGGAAGGTTGACACAAATTTGTTTGTCAAAAGACATAATCATGATGCACTAATAATGCAAATTTATGTTGATGATATCATTTTTGGTGCTACTAATGAATCTCTATGTGAAGATTTTGCTAAGTGTATGACTAGAGAATTCAAGATGAGCATGATGGGAGAGCTCAATTTTTTCCTTGGCCTACAAATCAAGCAAACCAAAAAAAGGGGTCTTCATTAACCAAGCTAAATACACAAAAGACATTCTCAAGAAATTTGGCATGGAATGATGTAAAGGAGCAAAAACACCAATAAGTGATACCATTAAATTGGACAAGGACGCATAGGGTAAGTCGGTTGATGAGAAGAGATATCGAGGTATGATCGATTCTTTACTTTATCTTACTGCTTCTAGACTGGATATAATGTTTAGTGTATGTATGTGTGCTGGGTTTCAATCTTGTCCTAAAGAATCTCATTTGAATGCTATTAAAAGGATTTTCAAATATTTACACGGCACATTGCATTTAGGTTTGTAGTATCCTAAAGATTCTTCATTTAGCCTCATAGGTTATTCAGATGTGAACTATGCTGGTAGTTTCTAGCTAGAAAGAGCATTTTGCCAATTTATAAGAGAGTGTTTAGTTTCTTGGTTTAGTAAGAAGCAAGTTTCAGTTGTCTTATCCACTACCGAACCTGAATATGTAGTTATAGGTGGTTATTGCACCCAAGTACTTTGGATGAAACAACAATTAAAAGATTATGAAAAAGTTGTTGATCACATTCCCATCAAATGTGACAACACTAGCGCAAAAAAATCTTTCAAAAAATCTCATCTAACATTCTAGGAGCAAACATGTAGACATTAGGCATCATTTTCTTAGAGATCATGTCCAAAATGGTGATGTTGTATTAGAATTTATAGATACAAATTATCAACTTGCAGACATTTTCACAAAATCTCTCAATGAAGAAAGGATGAACTTCATTAAAAGAGAATTGGGAATGCTTGATGGAAGCTCCCTGAAGTGAAAAATTAGATCCTTCTCAATTATTTTTTTTTTGCATTATTCGTTATTAAATGATTGCCTTGTGTGATGTATGTGATATTTATCTCTTTGGATGTCTTAATTTTGCGTGAAATTGTGCCTCCCTATGCCAAATTGCATAAATTAGGCATCAATATATTAAGTGAATTATAGCTTAGATAGTCAAGTTTTATCATTTCATAGTTATCTTTTATGACTTATAATTTGCAGTTGCTATTCCTTGGTTCGCAATTGCAAATTATAGGCACTCATCATTCAGCTGTCGACTATTAATTTGAGGTTGCGACTTTTAAACTCTACTACCAATTTGTTCAAATTTTAAATCTTTTAATCGTTAAACGCGCAGTTTCTCGAGGATTTTTTTGTCTGTTACTCACATTTTTTAGAATTGGCAATTGCGACTTGTAAGTAGTGGTCGCGACTTGCAGGTAACTGCCATGCATTTAAGTGATTTGATTGCTAACCGATGACACTATTTTATTTTATGCATTTGTGACTGTTTTTTGCCATTTTCACCCCATTTCCTTGCATTTATAAACCCCTCAAACAGTGTTTCTTTTTACCGCTACTCATTATCTCAATCTCTCTTCTACCTTACTCTCAAAAACCTTTTAATCTTTTTTCATTCACAAATGGCCCTTAAGAAAGCTTCAAGAGTAGAGAAGGGAAAGGCAGTGGCACAGTCTTTTGGACCATCGGCTCTACATTTGTTGAAAGGGATAACGAAAGAGGAAAAAGATTGGTATAAAGTGAATGCTTCCAAGATCATCCTACCAAACAAAATCCCTTCCAATGTCCTTCTTGTGTCGTTGGGAATCAAGGACGAGATCCACTCATTTCTTTCAAACCTAGGATGGAGCGAATTCATTATTCATTATGAGCCCGGATATGAGGAAATCATGCAAGAATTCATATGTACTATGACTCTAAGTCGGAGAGCAGAATCTCACGCCGGCTAATATGCGTTAGTATTTTATGCTTTTGGAGACTCTTTTTCCATCACCTTCGAATAACTTTCTAATTTGTTTAATCTTCAAGTTGGAGATGACATTTCATTCATCATCTTCGTTATTGATGTCATCTATTATGAGTTTTGGTTTGAAATTTTCATCACCTCCTTAATCAACTACATTTAAACCCTACCTTTTTTTTTTACTTCATCGTATCATCACCTTCTCCATTAATGTAAGAGATGATGGTAATGAAAAGGTATCCCAACAGGATCTTGCTTTCCTTTTTTGCCTTATTAAAAACAAACCTATACAAACTGGTTGTTATCTTATGGATCAATTAAGACATGAGCACTAAACCCAAGAGTTAATTTCTTCTTCCTTCCCATGTCACTGCCATATACCAATTCGTGGGTGCTCATAATGAGGAAAATGAAAAATTCCTCACTAAGAACTTCTCCTTTCCTAAAACTTTCTCGACCTCCCCTACCTCATCAATGTAAAAGCCATTCACCCTGATTCTTACACATACATTTTAGGTGCTTCTGGAGCCAAGAAACTAGAGTCTTTCCAAGCCTCCAAAAGAAAAAGCTTTGTCAATGAAGAGGGAGCCCAACTTATTCTACCTTTCTAACCTAAGCCCAAAACCAAAATCTCTTCTGCCTCCATCAATAAAAAATTGGACAAGATGATGAGGATGCTAAAGATATGATTTATCCTCCTCTCCTACCTACACAGTGATTTGGTGGACTCACAGTGGAAAGTAGGTGCTCCTCCTTACCATCTTTCGAACTTTGAGGATTGAGAGGATACACCAGAAGAAGAGGACAACTAAGAGATTGAGAAGGGTGATGAAGCTAAAGGTGGAGGAGAAAATGAAGAACTAGATGATTTTAGAGAAGATGACATTTTTCTTATCTTTTAGTTTATGTCTAGAGTTTCTTTTTCTATTTTTAAGTTCTTAATGTAAAGTTGTTGATCCCACAGTTTATTGAATAACTAAATTATTTGTTTTGCAATTCAACGTCTCAAATGTTATGAGATTGCAATTTCTATATCATTTTTATTGTTTTGCTCTTTATGATTACTCTATCTCAATTTATGCATCTTTTTTACTTTTTAAATCTTTACCCTCTTTTTGATCTTGCTAAAGGGGAAGAGAATATCATTGAAAGAAAATGAGTTTTATGCATAAGAAAAGAATAAGTTGAGGGGAAAAAGTTCTAACTTAGAATTATTTGTTCATTGACTAAAATCCTTTGATTATTCTTTGATTATCTAATCATTGACCATCCCAATTTCACAACTCATGCATTTATCTTTCTTTAAGATTAATCTAAGTTCTCAAAATAAAAAGGGAGAGATTGTTAGACTAGGTTAGTTTAACCTATGTCATAAGGCTCTTTTGATCTTGACAATGGAGATTGATCAGTTATAATGCTTTGAGTAAGTGTTATTTTACATATTATAAGATTTTTTTCATTGGAAGTTGAATGAAAATCAAAATTTTTATCATTTAGAAGAACATCCAAAATCGCGATTGGTAACCTCTAAATCGCGCCCACAACATTAGTATTAGGATGAATGGAGCTAGGCCAGAGGAATTCATGGATGAACTCATAGCTGCAACTCAGCCGAAGGAGCATTGGTTGATTAACAAAGGAATTCGCGATGGCATTCGCATCAGAGGTTGTGACCACAAATTTCATAGTAACAAAGGAGGGAACCAAAGCCACAACTACAACACGCCAAGTGTCCAAGGCAACTGTTGGAAATCAAAAATTGTGAGGGTAAAGAATTGGTCATGATCGTGATTTAAAAAGTTGTAGTTTCCTCATAAAATAGAAGAATTCGCAGTCTCAGTCGCACCCAAGACAAAGCTAACTCACAACCGCTACTTTTACATAGTTGATTGAACATAATAACTATATTTCTTGGACAACCCATGGGTAAAAGACATGTAGACTAGCCGTTAGACACAAAACAGGGTTCTCTGCTATGATTTTTGGCTCCTCAATGCAAATTGGAAATTCGTGATTGCAAAATAAGAGTAGTGACGTGACTTTCCCCTAACAAGCGTTTAATGCAAAATCTGCCTAGCACAACTTAGAGATTTAAGGATAGTTTTTGAGTAACATCTCTTTGGTGGATGTGAGCTATAAATATTCCACCAAACAGATGTAAATGTAAGAGAATTCAATTAATTGTAACCAAACTCTTGTCAATTTGCTACTTATTCTTTTACTCTTCTTTATGTGTAGTTAGTTGTTTGGTGTGAGCAATAAACACCTTTGTAAGTAGGTCGAGAGTTAGCCTATAATCTAAAACTCTTGTAAGAGGTTAAACTGTGAGTCTATCCAAAACATTTGTGAGAGGTTTTTGTATGAGCTTGAAAACACAAGTTATAAAGGTTTTGTGTGAGCCATAAAACACAAATTGTATAAGTTTGGTATGAGTTTGAAAACACCAATTTAGTTAAGTAAAATACCCAATTGTGAAGAATTCAAGAGTGGATGTAGGGTTTGTTAACACCCGAACCACTTTAAACTTTTTATGTTGATTTTTCTCTTCTCTTTCATAACTTTCTAAACACCTTAACCCTCTATCTAATTTTTTAATTAGCCACCAATTTAACCCCCCTCCCTCTTTCTTGGTGCATTAGGCCAACAGATGGTACATTTAAAATCATGAGATGAATAGTTATATTGGCACAAACTATTAGATACAAAATATCACTAGAAAAAATTACATAATTTTTTTTGTATAAAAAGATAGAAAGAATACAAAAGCATGCCACATGTATGAAATTCTGTATAAAGCAACAGAGACACATGCAATTTCTATATATAGAACTATTAGGATTCATATAATCCTTAAAATCCTTAACATGCAAATAACAACAAAGATCACCCATGGTGTTTACTCAGATCCTTTCTTTCACCAAAATGCCCTTTACTATAATTCTCCAATCTCACTAGCAAAATTCAATGCCATAAAGCATAAGCATCAAATAGTGTTGTCTTAAATAAATAAATAAATAAAGAATGAGAGAGGACTCTAAGCCTGCAGGAGTTCAGTTGCTTCTATGAACCGGTGCCCTCTCTCTCCTATTTAAGTGCTTAATGCCTCTATTCTATTTGGTTAAATGGTTATCAACACCTGCAAATTAAAAAAGAATCGTGAATTGAATGAATTGATTGTCCAAATACACTTCACAAAAATCAATTGAATAGATATAACCAAGCATATTACGGAGTTAAACCATCACATCATCGAAAAATGCTATGATCAAATCTCATATTTCTTAAACAAATTCAAACTTGTAAAAACACATTCTATGAACAAATAAAAAAATTGATCATCTATCAATGATAAAGGCATGATGAATACAAAATTCATCAACTAAACTAACAGACTAACCAATAAGATAGATAGATAGATGATAATGACAACTATTAACTTCTTAAATTAAAGGATTCATTTTTGCCATAATTCTTCGTCTCTTTTGCATGAAAGTTACAATCTTTATTCCCTAATTGACTACTTTATGAGCCCTTATAGTTTAAAGATATACACATAATACAAAGATCACCACTTGAAAGACTTTGCAATCTTATATTGTTGTTTAAGATTAAAACTAGTGTTTTTTAAAGTTGGACTAGCCAGCAAACTAGACGGTTAGCCAATTCATAGTTCAGCTGGTCGAACCCATTCGATCGTGCAGTTCAATGGTTTAAAAAAACAAATTATGACAATATCAACATAATAACTTTAACAAATAAGAAAAAAATATTTATAGAATAGAAATATATTTAAAATAAAACAAATAATTTTAAAAACTGATCCAAATCTCATAGAATCAGTCAATACTCTAGTTTTTGGTTTTATTGGTCTGACCGACCAGTCTAGTCTAAGTTCCATCATTGATTAAAATAAATTAATAAAGTAAGAAAAATCCTGTGTAAGAGAACTTGGGAAATATTTAAAGTAAGAAAAATCCTGTACAAGAGAACTTGGGAAATATTTCACTATGAGCAGTGATAAACAAAATAATAAATGTTTATTGTGTATTACTAGTAATGTGCAAAACAAATAAAAAAATTCCATAACCAAATGAATGTGATATTCAAATGGGGAAAAAAGGAATATGAGAATCTATTTACTTCACAAGCCTCTTCACCTTAATTTCATAAAGATCCCATCCTTAGTCACTAATGTCCCCAATGATTTATGCAATTAGAGGATATTTCCTATATTGAAAAATATTCTCTATATTGGAAAATATTTTCTATATTGGAAGAACCATTCTCTATATTGGAAGAACTAGCTGTATATATTTTGTTACTATATTTAAGATATTTTGTATCTTTTTCTTTCCTTAATTTCAAGATAAATTTATGTATATAAATCTTGCCAATGATAATAAGATATCATAGTGGTGCAACTCAATCTTACCTTTTGTCATGGTATTAGAGTACTTGAAATCCTAGGTCTTTCTTCTCATCATGATAGAAAATAGTTTTATGACTTCTGAAACCTCAAACATCTAATCAAATCATATTTAAAATAATTATGATGTTTCATCACCATATATTCTTCATACATCTAATACCAATAGAAACAACACAAACCGTAAGCCAATAAGCAGTTGAGATCTCTCCAAATTATTTTGTGAATATCATAAAAATGCTAGACACACCAAAGATCATTGTTTTGAATTACATGGCTATCTAGATTTGTGGGAGAAAGTAAAGAAGTCAACCAAAGGCAAAGCAAGCAATAGTTCACAACGAATGAAGCCAAATATACAAGTCAAACTAACGTTCCAATTAATGGATTAACAAAGGAGCAGTATTCTCAACTTATATCTCTACTTAATCTTGGAAGGACTCCTGATTCATTGGCGAATTTTGTGAGTAAGGCAACTTTTTTGTCCAATAATGAAATTGAATGGATTTTGGATTCAGGTGCTTCTGACCATATGACTTGCCATAAGAATGTCATTAACAGCCACAAATCCTTACCTCAACTTTCTCCAATTAAAATCCTAGATGGATCACATGTATTAGCCAAATCTTATGGAAATGTTTCACTTACATCTCTTGTTACCTTGAATGATGTTCTTTATATACCGACCTTTACATGCCATTTTATCTCCATTAGTAAACTAACCAATGCCTTGAATGGTGTTGCTCTTTTTCTCTTCCTTTTGTGTTTTACAGGACTTTGCCATAAGGAAGTTGATAGGAACAGGTGAATTGTGAGATGGACTCTATTATTTTCAGGCAATCAAAATTTCCATGGCTGCTACCAACCTCCAATGTGATTCTCAACCTTTTTGTGGCATCAACATCTTAGACATTATCTTTTGATAGGTTGTCTTTTCTTAATTTAGGTCCTTTTCTTTCAAAGCTTTTGATCAATGTTGTGATCCTTGTCATCGAGCAAAGCAAACTTAAACATCTTTTCCTATCAGTTTAATTAAAACTCATAAATGTTTTGAATTGATCCATTATGATGTTTAGAGACCATATCATACTGCATCCTCATCTGGTGCTCATTATTTTCTAAGCATTGTAGATGATTATAGTAGAACCACTTGGGTTTACTTGATCAAAGGTGATGATACGATGGAATATCCAAAAGGGGAGGGCTTTGATCATAAGTCGGGCATAAGTCGCCAAGTTGAATCACGAGCTGGGCAATATGGGTTAGTATTTTATGCTTTCAGGGATCCTTATTTTATTATTTTTGAGCAATTGTTAAACCTCTTTAACATTCAAGTTAGAGAAAATATCTCGTTCATTATCTCCTACTTGACGTAATCTATTTCAAGTTTTGGTTTGAAATTTCAATTGAGACCAAACACGACCTAAAAACTTCCCTAGCCAAATACATCAAAACCTTCCCTTTTTAGATCTTCCATCATATCATCCCCTTTTTCGTAAATGCTAGAGGTGATGGTAATGAGAAAGTGTCTGAAAAGGATCTAGCCTTTTTGTTCTGTCTTGTTAAAAATAAACCTATCCAAACTGGTCGCTATCTTGTGGATCAATTTATCCACATGAGCACTAAACCAAAAAGCTAATTCCTCTTCCCATCATATGTGACAACAAACTACCACTTTATTGGAGCTCTTAATGAGCAAAATGAAAAACTCCTCATTAAAAAACTCCCCCATTCTCAAAACTTCCTTGACCCTAGCTACTTAATAAATGCCAAAGCCATACTCTCGAACACATATGCATATACCCTGGGTGCCTTTAGGACTAAGAAGATGGAGACATCTTAAGCCTCCAAAAGGAAGAGGCTCATCATTGAAGAAGGAAGCCTACCAATCCCTCCTCCTCAACCAAAACCCAAAACCAAACTATCTCTTACCACCATCAATCGTAAGTTAGACAAGATGATAAGAATGATGAAGAGGAGATTCTTTCTCATCTCCTACCTTCACAGCGATATGATGGATTTGCAAGAGAAATTAGGTGTTCCTTCTTGTTATCTTCCTGATTTTGCTGAGTATGAGGATACCCCAGAAGATGAAGGCAATGAAGCAGTTGAGAAAGGTGATGAAGCTAAAGGCGGAGGCAATGATGATGAGGAAGATGATTCTGGAGATGATGATGACTCTCTAATCTTTTAGAATAGGATTTCTTTGTATTTTCTCTTTGTTTTATTAATGTAAAGTTGTTGATCCCACAGCTTGCTTATAAGTAAATAAAGATGTTTGTTTTTGAAATTCTTTGTCTTATGTGATTGATTGAATTTGCCGTTATGATTGCAAGTCTTATGTCTTTGCTTCTTACAAACACTTATCTATTTGTTATGCATTTGTTATTTTCCCTTATAAACTCTCTTTTTGATCTTACCAAAATGGGATAGAAATAATCAAGAATCTAAGGGGGAGAGAAAATAATTTACAAAAAAATAGCATAAGTTGAGGGGGAGTATTGTAATCATACTTAAAAAATTTCACTTTGATATTTGTCTTTTAAGTATTCATTGAATCATTCAACTTCACACTTCAAAACTCATGCATTTGTTTTCCCTTAGGATCAATCTAAGTTATCAAAATCAAAAAGAGGTCCATGACTTAGGTTAAACCAACCTAGTCCAACAATCCCATCAATATAACACCTTCTTCAATCATTGATATGCCTATATCTTCTAATTTGATCAACTTCCACAGTTACCTACTTCGCTGCCTTCTCATGAGAAATGAATACCATCCCACTTTTGAGACTTCCATGTTGAGTTGTTAGGTAATAATAAGTCATCTCCCACCTCTTCTATTGTTGATTCCTCAGGTATGTCTTATCCCCTTACATATTTCCTTTCTTATTTCAAATTTTCTTTACCTCATATAAGTTTTCTTGTGGCCATCATTTAAAATGATGAGCCAAAATCCTATACAAAGGCCATTGAAGACATTCATTGGCAAAACCACATTTGGACCTGAAAGCAATTACCTCCTAGCAAGAAAGCCATTGGATCAAAATGGGTTTATAAGATAAATTATAATTCTAATGACTCGGTTGAGTGATACATAGCTCGCTTGGTGGCTAAGGGATATAAGCAGGTGGAGGGTCTTGATTATACTGAAACTTTTGTGCCTGTTGCGAAACTCACAAATGTACGAACATTATTAGCCATGGTAACTGCTAAGTCATGAGAATTGCATCAACTTGACATTCATAATGCCTTCTTGCATGGCGATCTTGATGAGGAATGTACATGACACCACCTCCTAGTTACTTGCCTTTAAATGATCATTGTGTATGTAGATTGCACAAATCTCTATATGGCCTGAAACAAGCATCTCGATAATGGTATGCAAAATTCTCTACGACAATTCTTCAATTTAGTTGTCCTCATTCTAAAACAGATTCTTGACTCTTCTTATACCATAAGGAAACTTCTTTTACTGCTTTGCTTGTTTATGTTGATGATGTCATTAGAGCTAGCAACAACACTACACATGCATCTGCTCTTAAAAGTTCTTGGATGCTTGGTTTCATATTAAAGATCTCGATACTATTAAATACTTCCTTGGGTTAGAAGTGGCTCAATCTCCTGATGGCATTGTCTTATCTAAATACAAGTATACATTAGACATTTTACAAGAAGTTGGTATGATTGGTTCTAAACCTGTATCATTTCTTATGGAACAAAATCACAAATTAGCCTTAGCTGATAGCACTCCTCTTGACAATCCTAGTGCTTATCGTCGCCTCATTGGGCGACTCATATATTTAACCATCACTCAATCAGAGCTATGTTATTCAGTCCATATTCTCTCATAATTAATGAATTAACCACAATATGGCCATTAGGTTGTAGCTCTTCGTGTCCTATGTTATCTCAAGTCTACTCCTGGGCAAGGTATTTTCCTATCTTCCAAGACTGACCTTCATCTTCATGCATATTGTGATTCAGATTGGGTTGGGTGCCCTCTTACTCATCGCTTCATTACTGGTTATTTTATTATACTTGGCTACTCTCCTATTTCTTAGAAAACCAAGAAAAAAACTATTATGTCTCATTCATCTACTGAAGCTGAATATCATTCTATGACAACTACCATTTGTGAACTTATTTGGCTTTATAGTTTGCTTACAGATTTAACTGTTAATCTTTCTTCCCCTGCACAACTATTTTGTGACAATAGAGTTACCTTGCATATTGCTTGAAATGTTGTTCATCATAAGCACATGAAACATATAGAAATTAATTGTCACTTCATTCACGATTACATTAAGTCTGGCTCTATTGCGATGTGACATGTTTCTTTTCATCTTTAGCTTGCTGGCATTTTCACCAAAGCTCTTGGCAATGTTCAGTTTCAGTTTTTAGTTGGCAAGTTGGGATCCATAATCTTCACACTCTAACTTGAGGGGACATATTGGAAGATATTTCTTATATCGAAAAATATTCTCTATATTGAAAAATATTCTCTATATTGGAAGAACCATTCTCTATATTAGAAAAACCAGCTCTATATTGGAAGAACCATTCTCTATATTAGAAGAACCAGTTGTATATATTTTGTTACTATATTTAAGATATTTTGTATCTTTTTCTTTTGTTCTATAAGGTTGGTCAAACGTAGGTCATAGGTCTCTTTGATCTTGAAAATGGAGATTGATTAATTCTAATGCTTTGGTTAAGTGTTGTTTTGTAGTTTATAAGATATATTTTCATTAGAAGTTGGATGGAAGTCAAAATCTCCATCTTTACTAAAAACATCCAAATTCACGATTAATAACCCCTAAATCGTGACCGTGACCTTGCTATAAGGATGGATGGAGGTAGGATAGAGGAATTCGCGGATGAATTCACAGTCGCAACTCAGCTAAAGGGAGCTTGGTTGATTCATAGAGGAATTCACAGTAGCATTCGCGTCTAATGTCGTGACTACAAATTTTATGGTAACAAATGAGGGACCAAAGCCATAACCACAACATGGTAAGTGTCTAAGGCAACCACTGGAAAATCAAAAATCATAAGGGCAAAACAGTTGTCGTGACCACGACTCGAGAAGGTGTTATCTCCTTACCAAACAGAAGAATTCGCAGTCACAGTCATGCCCAAGAGAAAGTTCAATCGTGACCGTGACTTTTGAGTAGTTGGTTGAACACAACGACTATATTTCTTGGATAACCAATGGGTGAAGGTCACATGGACTAGCCCTTAGACATAAAATGAGGTTCTCTGCTATGATTTTCAGCTCCTTAATGCAAATTGGAAATTCGTGACTATGAAGTGCCAGTAGCGACTATGACTTCCACCTGACAAACAATTAATTCAAAATCTGCCTAGCATAACTTAGAGATTTTGGGATAGTTTTGGAGTAACGTCTCTTTAGTGGATGTTGGCTATAAAGACTCCACCAAACTGATGTAAAGAAAAGAGAATTTTCATTTATTGTAACAAAACTCTTACAAATTTACTACTCATTCTTCTTACTTTTCTTTTTGTGTTATTGATTGTTTGGTGTTATCAATAAACACCCTTGTAGGTAGGTTGAGAGTTAGCCTAGATTCTAAAACTCTTGTAAGAGATTGAAGTGTGAGCCTATCTAAAACACTTGTAAAAGGTTAGTGTGAGCCTAAAAACACAAGTTGTAAGGGTTGTGTGTGAGCCATAAAACACAAATTGTATAAGTCAAGTGTGAGCTTGAATACACTAGTTTGTTTAAGTGGAACACCCAATTATAAAGAATTAGGGAGTGGATGCAAGATTTTTTAGCATGTCGAACCACTATAAACGTCTTGTGTTCTTTTTCTCTTCTCCTTCTTAACTCTCTAAACACTTAAACCTTTTTCTTTATTTTTAATCTCCCACCAATTCAACCCCCCTTCTTGGTGCACTATGCCAACATCTTTCCTTAATTTTAGGATAAATTTATGTATATAAACCTTGCCAATGATAATAAGATATCGCAGTGGTGCAACTCAATCTTACCTTTCGTCATGTATTACTAATAATATGCAAAACAAATCAAAAAAATTGCCATAACCAAATGAATGTCATATTCAAATAAGGAAAAAAGGAATATGAGAATCTATTTACTTCACAAGCCTCTTCACCTTAATTTCATAAAGATCCCATCCTTAGTCACTAATGTTCCTAATGATTTATGCAACATTACAAAAAATGATAATGTTATAGATCAATTTTTAAATTTTTTTTAGAGATATCCATTTTCGAAAGAGACAGAAAAGAAATCCCAACATAATAAATCCTTGACACCACCAAGAATGGTAAAAATCTAAGAGCTTGAATTTAGGTATATGCTTCTCTTATAGCATTATATTTTAAAATAATATGAACCCCTATGCCACACACACACACACACACATATATATATATATATATATATATATATATATAACCATCAATTGAGAAATGTAATTCAACAATCTAGTTGACTTGCTCAAACCCTCTTTATTCTTTAAAAATCAATAAAGATTTCAAAATTTTTCTTATTATAAAATTCTATATATAAGTTGCTAGTACATAGAAAGGAACCATTTGCTACATAAGGTCATACCAAGCTTAATGCTTAACTATTAAAAAATTGTTTAGATCTCCTTCCTAGATTCATCGAGTCATATACAGATCTGGAGGAACCATAAAATCATATGAGAATAACAAAACAAACAAGTGGGCATAACACTTCACATGAGCCAACAATGATAAAACTATAAAAAGAAAAAAGTTTGGCCTTAAAACCATGTTGTTATGTCCATTTGATGTTTTCTCAATTTCATTCTCATTTAGTAGTCCATTTTTATACCTTTCTTCACAGTGGTCAACCTATATAAGGATTGAGAAATATGCAATATGGAAGTCTAAAAGGTAGTCATGACCATAACTAAAAACCATAAATATAATACCAAAATATGTTCAAGTAGTTGAGTGGTCAATTTTTAAGGAACTTGATCTTAATGGGTAGTGACAAACCCATTTAAGGCTAAAGCTAACTAGTACGTGTGTGTATATATATAGCCAGAAATATAATACCAAAATTGACAAATGATTGACAACCTTGGTCAACGCTAAAGCTAACTAGGATACACACACACTCATTATCCTCTTGTTACCTAATAAAGGAGTCATAAACTCCTATAACTTTGGGAAAAAGCCATAAGAATCTAATAGGTGATTTTTTTTTATAACACAATCCTTAGAAACAAATATACAACCATATTTGTACTTTTGCATATAAGAATTGAGTAGTTGACCAAAGCAATGTTAGATGGAAGAGAATTGACACCAATCATGTAATCACACTATCCATCCATCCATCTTTAAAGAATGAAGGTAGTCCCACAATATCAACTATATATAAATAAAAGAGTTGTCCAAGAAATTATATAACTATGGTGCATAGATTTAATAATACTATCCTTAGCAAAAACCCACATGGTGATAATGCACCTTCTTTCTTTTCTCAAAATATTAATGAAATAAATAAATAATCTATAGAAAGAAATAAACTTTAGATACATTCCATAATTGTATACCTTCATCCTCATCATAATTTTCCATGTCCAATTCCTTTAAGCCATCAATTATGTCATCAAATTTTGTCAATGACTTATTATTTTTAGAAATTCTACCAAGTGCATATGCTAAGCTAATGCATGGTTCACTTAGTTAGTCCTAGCAGTATCAACATCCATATCTTCATCATCTTCCTCACTACCACTATCTCCACTGCATAAACCAAGGGCATCTTAAATGTAATCCGTTTATCATAGAGGATTATGCTTATTATCCATACAACTTGATAATTTCCTTTAATAAATATATACAGGGAATATACTTGCCAATAGTAATAAAAAATAACTAAAAAATTTAGAAAATAATATTTTACAATAAAAGATCAACCATTAATACAACTATCATGTTCTTGAAGCATTTGTATTGCCTTCGAAACCAATATAATATGGAATTGACTTTGATAGCAAAAGGATTTTCTAATGAAATTCATGTAAAGATTCTCATGTATGGCATGTTATATAACATATTCGATTTGTTCTAAATGAAACATCATGTCTAATGATCAGTAATAAAATGCTAATCCACAAAATAGGCAAGCTTCGATTTGGCTTTTTGATTAAATATTTTCTTAAAACTATGTAATTCTTTACAAGTATAATGATCAACATAGGGATGGATATAGTGCTTGCGAGCATTAGATTTTGGAGCTCTAGATGCATAGCCCAATGATGAAGGTCACCAAATATATTCCCCATAATGCAAAGAGAATCGCCAAAGAAAGAGATTAAAAGCCTTCGAAAACCTTTAAAAAGCCTAAGACCAAGCCCAATACAGGCCTAAGGCTATTTGCCAGGCTTGATGGGTTGTACAACCCACAAACCAAGGTTGTACAACCATGCATAGGGCTATACAACCCATTTTAAAGCCCTAGTTTACAAAACATTATGGAACTAGTCCCTCCTTAAACCTTAAGGTTCTAGAACCATGATAAATGAATGTACAACCCATTTTTTGTTGTATAGCCAATGTGCGAACCCTAATTTTAGGAGATTCATCTCCCATTCAGTGATTAGATGTGTCCATAGCATAACCAAAACCATTTATGGCACTGTGCACTCACCCAACACTTATAAATACCCCCCCTCGCCCCATTTTAAAGATGAAAGAGAGGCTTGGAAACCCTGAAGTTACTTTGTAGAAATCACTTCTCAAAGAACCCTTAACATAGAAAACCCTCAAACCCTAACTCACCCAACTCATACCAAGGTAGAATTAGATTTTTCTCTTCATCTTTGGTGCATTCCTTAAGCATCTTGGAGGACATTTGATGTTTTTATGAACCTCTAATGGCATAGAAACATATAAAGACTTTTATTCCACCTTTTTCTTTTTCTCCTTCTTCTTTCCTTTTTTGTTTTAAAAAAATCCATATTTGAGGGCTATACAACCTTTACATAGGTTGTGCAACCTACCTTTCTAGGCTATAAAACCCCAATAATAGGTTGTATAACTCTGGTTTCCTAGGCACAATTTTGCGAAACTCCTTTTTTTTTTTTTTTTTTTTCTCATTATGGTTTCTTTTATCAAAACCATTCTTTTATGTTTTTTGTATCACTTTAGTGGTAGAATAGGGTAAGGCTAGATAGCTAAGGACTCCTATTCACTTTAAAATGGAGTTCCATTTTTTTTTTTTTATCATTTTGGGATAGTAACTAAACGAGGAATTTGAGTTTCCAATGACCTTGAGAGTCTTCCTATTCATGATTTCATTTGTATTAAGAAACATATGAATAGTATCTTGGCCCTTATCTCTTTCTTTGATAAATATTATAACCTTTTCCATGATTAGTAATGTTCATGGATACTCATGCTTTTTATGAGCAATGGGAAGGAGGGTTCATGAACCCTAAGATCTCTCTTTTATTATGATTATTGCCTTAGGCCATTTGATGTCTTCCAAAGTGACTTACATCTCATGTTTATGGTTTCTAGCACTTTATAATTTATGCATTTTGATAATGTTATATCATATTTATAATCTAATTTTTGATGTTGGAATATGTCATTATAGACTTAAAAGGTGTGATAGCATACCTTGACTTTGGGAGATATGGTGAGATGGCTATTATGGACCTTATTTTGTTCCTTTTGTTTACTTTAATTTTTCTTTATTTGTTTTCCATGTTAAGTTATTGCTAACTTATTTTCTTCTTTTAGATGTAGGTATTATTACTTGAATTGGACCATAGATTTGGTCTTAGCTTTTATCCTACTTTGATTAAGGATGATTATGTTTGTGTGGATGGATGATAATGCATGTTAAACCCCATGCCATGTCATATGATCCCTCTCCCCTCTTTTTAATGTCATGTGTGGATGATGAGATGCACGAAAGCCCTTTTGCCATAATGCCTGACCCCTTTCCCTTGAAGTTGATAACTTGATTTTTTTAAGTGAATTGTGGCTAGATGTGTATTTAGAGGTGTTAATTGGACTAATCAATAACTTGGTTAAAGCATTAAAAGTGAACCAAAGATGCTTGAAGGCTAGATCCTAACATCCAAACAGTTTGGGAGTGTTTAACTTCTCTAAGCAATACCCAATTTTTAAACCTTATCTCTGATGGGGTGGAGACAAAATGGGTATACTAATTAACTTAGATTGCCTTTCCTGAATTCTTGTCCTAACCAAAATGGGATGACAACTCCATATTTTCTAGGGATGATGCCAATGTATTATCTTGTATTTGGTCCCCCAATGACCCTCAATTTAGATTTAGGGATTTGAATAGTGTAAGGCCTAAAAATATCCTTCATTGTTCCTAAGATGCGTACCACATATTAGGCACATTACCAATGGAAAAGACTCTCATCCTCTTAGCCCCCCATTGGTTGATAAACATAGGAGTCGAAAGCAAGATGATATTCGTTCGAGCAAGATTGCAAAAATCTCGAGGCACTCACAATGCTCTAGGTGAATGATCAATTAAACGTGTCTTATCAGTGATAATAAAACCACTTTCACTCATTAATAGATGAAGGATATGCATTGTTCATCCATATATTATCTATAAATAAGTGATAAGTAGGAACATAGATCATACCAAATACTAAATCAATATCAACTTATAAACATTAACATTTTTGTTACTGTAATTTTTAGTTGTAAAAAGGAAAAACTAAAATAATATCAAATTAAATAAGTAAATAAATACAATCATAATGGAGTTAGAACCTTTTTGTAACTAATTCATTGATCCTTTTATGCATCATTATAGATATCCTTAGGAACCAATTCTTAGTTGAACCATTTACAATCTAACAGCATCAAAGTACATAAAAATAACAGTTATTGCAATATATACATTTATCACTTAATAACATTCATGAAAAAATATTGCTTTCATCACTCATTATCACAACACAAAACTCAAAGCATATACAGACTTAAAAATTCCCACAAATAGTGTTGGAAGGAAACTAATACAATATCACAAAGCGTAAGGTCAATGCTATTAGTTCATCAATTACTAATAAAAAGCACAAACATCTAGCAACCTTATTCTACCATGGCATGCAAAATCCAACTCTATCATAGGCATCAATAGCACACCAAACAAAAGAACTCATCCATATTCTTTATAAGAATTCACAAGCAAAAAATAATATGTTCATTCACTTTTAAGAACTAACATGCACATTAATGTTCAAATTTTAACACAAACTATAGTAAAATAACACGTTAAACCTTAATTATTCCTTAACAATAATAAAATTCACAATCAATTTTGATCCACAACCCTAAACGTATAACTTATTTCCTAATTAGGATATAGACAAATGAAATAAGATTTCAAAAACATACTAATTTCAACAAAAACAAAGAGAACTAAAGTTTTGAATGAGAAAAAGTGTACTTAAAGTGTTAGAGAGAAAAGCGATCGATGGATTGTCAGAGAGAATGCCATTTGACGAGAGATCTAAAGAACAAAATAAAACATTGAGATGTTATATGCTTGACAGTTGCAGGCCAGTACTTTTTAGGAATTTTGGTCTGCGTATGATGTTTGGCTATTTAAGGATAAAAATAAGATGATTAGAGATTGTACAACCTTCCCCAAGGCTATACAACCTTGCTAAAACCCTAACTCATAGAACTTTCTAGAGGTGGTCCCTCCTGCTAAACCCTAAGGCTTAACCTAATTCCAGTACAACACTCATCTTCTTTGTGATTAGATACATCTATGGTGCATCCAAGCTTATCTTTGGCATTGTGCACCCACCCAACACCTATAAATACCCCTTATTTTAAAAAAAGAGGGGGCTTTTGGAAAATCCTAAAAAAATTCTATCAAAATTTTCATTCAAACACCTTTTGACATAAAAACCCTAAACCTTAACCTTACCTTACTTATTCTAAGGTATAACTAAGGCTTTACTTTCCTATTTATGCATTTTCATAGCATTTTTGAAGGAAATTAGACTAATTTCCAAGCTTTTGAGGGCAAAGAGATTACTAGAATACACCTAAGAACCCCTCTCCCCCTTTCTCTTCCTTCCCCTTCTTTTCTCTTTTTCTATTTTGGAAACCTAAAAAAGGAGGATTGTACAACCTTGTTGGTAGGTTGTACAACCATCTTCCTAGGCTATACAACCCTTATCCATGGCTGTATAACCCTCATTGACTAGTAGATAGGTTTTTGTAGACTTTCTCTTTTCTTTCTTTTTAGGGCTTCTCTTCACAGTGCCATATGACTTCAGTGGCAGATTAAGGTGAGGTTTGATAACTTATTACCCTTACTCAATTAAAAAATAGGGTCTAGTCTATTTCATAGGTGATTTCATTGTCTTTTTAATAAAGATGTTTTTTTTAAAGTTTATTTTTTTTTTATTTTGAAGGTTTTCATTTTTTTTTTGTCATATTGAGGTGATGATCAAGAGAGGAACCCAAATTTCCTTTGACTTTGATATCCCTCTTTGAGTTAGAGTTCATGAATAGTCATATAAATAGTGTCATCTAGTTCTTTGATGCCTTGATTAGATGCTATGTGTTTTTTGCTTTCTTTGAAGTTCCAAGTTCTATTTTGGTTTTACTTGTGACATCTTGAGGTAATGATCAAGAGAGGAACTCAAGTTTCCTTTGACCTTGATAACCCTTTTTGAGTTAAAGTTCACAAATAGTCATATGAATAATGTTTTTATAGTTCTTTGCATTCCTTATATTGTTGTAGGCATTCTAACTATTCCCATGTTAGGTTCTACCCTAAATGTTTTGGCTCTTTATGAGCAAGATGAAAGAGGGTTTAATGACCCAAATATAAGTGAATCTTTGCCTTAAAGTTATCTGATGCCCTCCAAATGCTTAGCATGATGTGTGTGTGTGTGTTCATTCACTTTCTTCCACTTATGATTTATGTATTTGTACACGTGTGTTGCAAGATCTATATTTTGGTTTGTGATGATAAAATGTAACTATTATGAACTTAGATGCATATTTATGCACATTGACTATGGAGTTATGGTATGGTGATAATCATGAACATTGTTTCCTTGCCTTATTCACTTTAAGGTTCTTTTTGGTTATTTGTCTTCATGTTGATTTATTGCTAACTTGTTTCTTCTTCTTGTGTGTAAGTGTGATTATTAAGGATTAGATCATGAACTTGGTCTCAACCATTTCCCCTATTGAATTTTATGTGTATGGATGGATGTTTATACATGCTTACCCCATACCATGATGCATGACCCCCCTCCCTATTATGGATGGTTATATGTGTGAATGAGTAGATGATGGATGCATGAAATCCTTATGTTATGATGCATGATCCCCTCTTCATCGATTAATGATTTGATTTATTAATTGAACCAAGCTTAGATGTATGTTTGGTGACGTTAATTAAACTAATCATGAACTCAGTTAAAGTACTAAAAGTGAATTAAGGATGTCTAAAGGCTGGATCCCAATATCCCAGTAGTTTGGGGGTGCCTAACCCCTTCCCCAAGCCATACCTAATTTTCAGACCTGATCTCTAATTGGGTGAAGATGAAATAAGCCTTTTAATTGACTTAGAATAGGTTCAGATTTTGCCTTACCTAGATTTTTGTCTCGACCAAAGTCGGTGGTGACTCCATAATACATTTAGAGATGATACCGATATGTTATCCTACCTTGTCACCTATTGACCACTGCTTTAGAAAATGGGCTTTTATCTAACATGAAGTTTCAAGGATCCCTCATTGATCCAAATTGCATGTTATGATTAGGGGTTAATACTAACGTATAACCCCATTTATCCTTTAAATCCCTTAATGACCCATAAAAAGTGGAAGTCATAAGTGAGATTCCTCTCATTCAAGTGCAGTCACAAAAATCAAGGCACTCACAGCAGGAATTCCCGTGCCCTTTGGATTTTGGTCCGTATGAGTCGGTGCTTTAGAGGGACTACTTGCTGAGGGTCTTTAGTTGCATTTCCCTGCTTAAGGAGAGTAGGATTATAGCGAGGTCGAACATTCAGGATGACTCACCTAAGGTCACCAATGACAGCCTTGATGAGGTGATTGACTAGCACACGTGTTGTTTTCTGTTATATGCCCCATTAGGGGTCTTATTCTTGAGCGCCTCCAACATAGCTAAGCTCTGCTTAATGTTAGTGTTAGAGGACTTGGGCCTACTTCATCATTTTGAATGGGGGTCTATGGTACTGACAAACCTTTATAGATACCTTAACAAGTGTTCTTAAGGCAAGAGGTATATGTGCGATGCTTAGAAGGTTTTTATCGTAAGTATCTCTTAACTCCTTTTTATGCTTTAATCCTATTTTATTGCTTTGAGACTTATGCCATCTTTGTTAATAAGTATGAGGCATTGAGTTAGACCTATTGGAGGGGTTTGACCTCAAGGATGACGTGGAGGGTGGCTACCTCCATTTCTCATGGTAGAGTAACATGAACTATGAAGAGTCCTCAACGGTTGACAGGCGCGCCCACCTAAACACGATCACTCTAGACCATGTTCTTCCTCCTACATAGAATAAATTGTGAGTTATGATTATTTATTTTTTTATTATCTGGTTTTGCACTTATAATGGTTTTCCATCTTTATTAAAGTTGCGCCTCGATTGAAGGGGTCCTATAGAGATGTTGGGACCTTTTATTCGATAGTGGCACCAAGGCGAGCTCATCTTTCATTAGTTTAAGGGCTTGGATAAGCGACTTATCCTGCATGATTTGCCCATAAACCTATTTTGAGCGAGGGATCTTGAGGGTGCAGAGCTTATTGCAGCGCTACGCTACTTGCCAAAGGAGCAGTTAGTTTCTACTAAGACCCTCTATAGGTCTTAGATGATTAGGGCACTCGTAGAGAGCCGTCCTTTATCGAAGTTTAACTATTTGGGCATTACCTCAACATGTGGCTGACAAGGGGATCTTCATGCAATATAGGGGCTGAGGAACCACTACGTAGGCTACTTGGGATCTGTCGCTCCTACTTTCGTATTTGGTGCTGCTATTGCCCAGGGCCGCAAACAGGCTTAAGGATCGACTTCGTGGGCATGGAACCCATAGCGGTGGATGACTTGGTGTCCATTCCAGATATTATGGTGGAGTCCTATATTCACTAACTACCTTCATGATGTCATTACAAATAACTCAATCCATCTGCACCTTTAAGTTGACTAAGACCATTCATGAGTATTTTCTTATTTATTTCCTTATGTCTTGACTATGATGTAAGCTTTATTGCTAAAGTGTTTCTTTTCCCCCCTTATTGTAGATTCCTCAAGTCCAAGCTAAGGCTATGGTTGATCTAATCACCGCCTTGAAGAGGGCTATGATGTAGTAGATGTGTTTTATGTAGGTTAGTAAAAAAAAGTAAAATAATGCATGTATGCATATTTATGATTAGTATGTTGTGTGTTTTATGTCCTAGTTATCCCAATCCTCATGTTCCTTTTAAAAGATGATCTAACACCTGAATCGCGAGGTCAGAGAAAAAGATTAGTGTTTGGCAAAGGTAGTGGCAAAGATCGATACCTTAGCTTAGGCAACCATAGAGCATGGGCAAGTAGCAATAGACAAAAAGGTCGAGGATTTCAAGGCAATTCCTTCTAGAGGCAAAGCTAATTGAGCCTTGGAAACTTCCTTCCCTTCTTAGCTATTTGGGATTTTTTTCCATTTCAGTATAGTACATTTAGATGATATTTTGCACATTTGTACTATTTATTGGGTGATTTGAAAGCCTCAATTTTGGATACTTGCTTAGGATTTTCTAAGACAAACTAAGGTGATATTTCCTCCATTTTTGTTGTACTCTGATACTTTGATTCCTAAATGCAAAATTTTGACCTCTGATTGTGTCTTCAAATGTGTGTCACCATTCTTTTACATATGTACTTTCTAAAATAGATACATACGTCATTTGAGCCCAAAGTATAAAGAAAAGGCTACCTATCCTTCTCAAAAACTAAAGGGTTATACAATTTAAGATGAGGTTTGTACGATCCAGTTGAATGGTTGTACAAACCTAGTCAGAGGCTATATAAATTAGGCAAGGGGGTTGTACAAACCTATTAGCCATGTCTTCTTCTATAAATACCCACTTCAAATTCGCTCTTCACCACTACTATGCCCAGCCTCCAAATCATGTCAAGAGCATTCCTAATGCCTCTTTCACCCTAGATCTAGTTCAATCTACCATAGGTAGGTCTTTCAGCTATTTATTGCCTCTTTTTTATATGCCTCAACATTTACTTCCTATAAGCAACTTATGACTTATGGGATCCTACTACCTATACTTTTTGCTTTAGAGATATAGAGATATGCCCCTTACTATAGGAGTTTGGCACCATTCTTGATTGCCATGTCACAACCATGGATCAGACTGCATTGCCTCAACTGGATTACCCACATTATCAAAAGATGGTAGAGTTATTCGACATACAACATGTGGAGGTACTCAAGTATACTTTGGGCAAGGAGAACATCCTTATGACCCTTTTCATCACTCTTTTCCCTTTAAGGGGCCATGCTCGGGCGGCTTAAGCCTGTATCGCAACAGCCATTATGATGGGCAAGTTTTTACTGTGAAGGGAGGATGGAGAGATTGATCTATAAATTTTGCCACTCCTGGAGGAAGCTTAGTTAGGGAGAAACCCCATAGCGACAATCTTAGGTGAGACCATTATGGGACTTGATAGAGTTGCCCTTAGTGTCAACGATTCTTTTACGAGGAGCCCACTATTGCTTTAGGTAAGTGTTCCTCTTGCAGTGTCTTTTCTTGTGGTTTTTGCTTTGCCCTCCTCACTTTTTTTTCTTCTTTCTTTTTTCTTTTTTTTCCTTACTGCCCTAACTTTTGCCTAAACCACCCTTGTGGGTTTTTAATCCTACAAGCCTCTCATTTTTCCTTAGGTCACCCTTTCAACCTAATGAGTACACTTTTTTTCCTTTATCTTTTCCCTCTTTTTCTTGTTCTTTTCTTTCCAGATATGGCTGCAAGAGAGATTGAGACTATTGGTTGCCCCCACCATGGATGTGAGGCTCCATTACCCATAACATCATGTAAAATGTTGTCTGTTGAGGCCAGCGATGATTAGAGCTAAGTGGGCCGAATGGATGTCTTACATCACTTCTATTGACATCCATTGGAGCTACCCATGGTGGAATCTGAAGCACGTTACCTTAAGGACCTATGGGGTGATATGTTCCAAGGCCAATACCTATAGATTGAATAGACAATTGCACCTATCGAGTATAGTATAGTGCAGGAGTATCGAGTGTCGATCCCTCAAGGACTAAAAGTGCTAGTATTAACTTTTTATCTATTATTTAATCGAAAAATTTAAGTGAATTAATTAACTAATTAAAAACTAAAATAAAATAATTCAACAAACTAGAATGATGAAAATATGAACTAGAGAGTGGGAAAAAGGTGATTAGTATGACCAATGGCACTTAAGTATTGAATCCCCATAAGACTTGTTAAGAAATTAATTTTTCAACAATACAATCTAATTCAATATTTATGGAACCGTGAAAATCCCTTCCCTTTAGTATATTAAATTCCTTCTGAAGATAATTAACAACTAATTTTAGGTTGATTAATTAGAATCTCTTCCTAATTAAAACCCTTAAAATTACATTATAGTTCCTTGAATTTTACTATTAGGTTTGACCGTAATCCATAGGATTTATATTATCCTATCTCTAGGGATACATGCAACTCCTTTTAATTGTGTTAATTTTATTCAATAACTTGATTTCTCAATCTAAGTTTAAAGAATTGTAAAACAAGAATCAATATTCCAAACATATCAATTCAAAGAGATGAAGAGTAAACACAATTGAATTCCATAAAATAATGAAAAGATTGTATTATCTAAAGAAAATCATAATTCAAAACTCATCTTAAGGTTCATCATACCCAAGTGTCTAACTAATTTAGTTCATAATGAAATTACTAGCTAACATCAAAATAAAAAGAAAATAAAATAGAAAAGTTTTCATGATAAACCCTTGTATTCTCCAATTCTCTTTAAGATTGATGGATGACCAATAATTCTCTTCTTGTGGACAACTTATTCTCCAAAAAATAAAAATAAACAAAAACTTCTCTCTAGAAAACAAAATAAACAAAAGACTTTTTTTTTAAGAAAAAACTTCTTGTCCTCCTATTTATACTCCTCTTAGTCTCCCTCAAAATAGAAAAAATATCATCATCCACCAATTATGAACAAATTCTCCTCCATTTAGGATAAGTCATAGTGAAACTTCCCAAAAAATACACGAATCCTTTCTCAATTTGAATTAGGCAGGAACTGTAATTCTGTCAAAAAAATATCAAAACTGGTCCTTGAACTATCAAATTTTTAGTTGGTCCCTATATTTTTGAAACTGCACAATTTCATCTGGAATACTCTCATAATTTATCAATCAGCTCCAATTTCTAAGATTTCTTATAAAATCACAAAATACAAGCCAAAAGTGAGACATCGTCTGATATTTTTCTCCAAATTAGACTCAATTAACAATAAAACTAGCCCCTAAAAATATTAAAAATAAAGAACTATCAAATTCCCCCACACTTAGCATTTTGTTTGTCCCCAACCAAAAATACTAAGTTAACAGAAAAAAATAAACAAAAGACTCAAAATAAGACAAGAAAAACACTAATCACAAAACAAATAAATACTAGCATAATTGACTCATAAACACATTTCATCTCCTCATCGGCATCATAATAAATCGAATTAACCGAGATATGCGAAAAATTCATCAATTCTCAAACTTGCAAAAATTGTGTTTTAGCATACTTATTTAATCATAGCTATCCCTAAATCAAATGCATCAAATATTATCCATTCACAAATCCCAAAAAAAAAAAAAATCATTTATCAAGTTTCACACAACATACTATTCATTCCAAGTGTTTAAAGGTAAGTGTATGCTCTCATTGTCCAATAAATAACTTAAAAGTTTAGCATAAGCTTGAAAATAAATCACATCACTACCACGTAAATTCAAATACAAGTAGAAAACAAAATGTCTTTCTTTTGGTTGTAATGGGGCATTGGCAGAGGGTAGGTGTTTTTAGACTAGTGGACTATAAAATAATTGATCATGCTTACAAAATATTCTTTCAAATCAAATTTACATGATCTCTCAAGAACAAATCTCACGCCCAAAATATAATTTCACTCTCATAGACCTTACAAATAATAGAAATTCTATGCTCTTACTTGATATCTTTTGCAAAATAAAATTGAACTACCTTGATAAAGAAATACACCATCTTCTTACTCTTTTATTTCTTTGAACTTTTTTTTTCTTTTTTGATGTGATTTATTTCTTTTTCTTTCATATTATTATTTTTTTTCTTTTTTTGACTTTTTTGTATTTTGAAAGGAAGAAAGAAGAGTTACTATAAAATCACATAAGGTAACAATTCAAAAATCAAGCAATTAACCAAATAACATTCTCTCATTCCCACCGCAAATAATAAATCACTCAACCCACACTGAAGATTTCTCACTAATTTCTTGAAACAATCCCTTATAATTGTAGAAACCAAATCTCATCCCAAAGCAAACATGATCAATTTAATATTTTAAGGGACTAGACTTCATTGACTAGCTAAACATGAGATTATAATAAAAAAAAATAGGATTATTGTAGACTTAATGGGACTTACTAAATGGATAACAGGGTGGATGAAAAAAAAAGGAATAAGTGACTAATCCTAAATTGCTTTAATCATTTTTATCCTCGTATTCGATAATGTGGTCTCAAAATGATAACAAATTAAGTTCTAGAGACACTAGCACTATTTGATGACTTACTCAACAAGGAATTCACAAAATTAAGCACATTACAAGGAAAAAAGACTCAAACATTTCTTTATAGTGTAAAAAATGAATTTTTTTTTAAAGAATTTGTAAACTTCCAAACCTTGAAATTTTCTTTAAAGATAGTGATAATTAAATATCTATCATAGAAAACAAGGTTTGCAAATTAAGAAAGTGAATCCAATGCATAACTAGATATTTTTGACCAAGTAAAGATGAAAATGAGGAAACTACTAAATAAATAATGAGTCATTCACACAATAAAGCAAACAAAACATAATTATATATATATATATATATGAAGAAAGTAAAATAAAATATGAACAAATAAAAGCAAAATTATCAAACAATATAAACCCTCCTCTACACTTAAGACACATTGTCTTCAATGTGGAGGAGAAGTTATTAACATGACAAAACAAACAAATAACACACAAAAAAAAAAGGGAAAATAACAAAAACAAAGGAACTAGGAAACTTCCCTAGAATTCAAGGTGCAAATGGTGGAGACAGTAAAAGGTGTCGACCAGAAAGGGCAGTTGGGGGTGAGGTCGAGTCCGGATTTGATGGAGGGTATTTGCAAAATAGAAGAGTTGTGGCTGCAGAAAAGGAAAGTAACGCTTATTATTATTACTATTATTATTTTTTAATAATTTATTTATTTATTTATTATTATGCTTTATTATTTTTTATTTATTTTATTATTGTTTATTTATTTTTTCTTGTGCACATCAATCCACATCAATGCGGTTATCCGCACAATTGCTAAACAAGGGTTGCTTAAAGCAGCACGTGTGCGGTTTGGACCACACACATGTGCGGCTTGGATCGCACAATAACTGCACACAAAGGGATTTGTCCCTTTGTGCATGTATGCACAAAGGTGTGCAACAAAAACCGCACACCTTCTAGACCTCTTTTTTTTTTTTTTTACTTTCCGCTTTTGTATTTTTTTTACAAAAACAAAACAAAATAATAAAAATCACATTAATTAAAATTTATACAACAAATCAAATTTTTATAATTTTGGATTTTATTTTAGTTTTTTTAGTTTTTTTTTATTTTTTTTTTTAATTTTTGAAAAGAGTAGAAACCACAACAAATTAAAAAAAAAAGTGAGACTAAAACAAGAAGGGTAAAATGGGATGGAAAAAAATTACGAAAAAGAAAAATTGGCTAAATTAATTGATATAAAGTGTTCCTAATATTTTATTTCCCAACAACGGCACCAAAAACTTAATACGATCCGCGACCAACACATATGGATCGAATAGACAAGTGCACCTATCAAGTATAATATAGCGTAAGAGTATCGAGTGCCGATCCCTCAAGTACTAAAAATACTAGTATTAACTTTTTATATATTATTTAGTCGGTAAATTTAAGTAAAGTAATTAACTAATTAAAAACTAAAATAAAATAATTCAACAAACTGGAATGATGAAAATATGAACTAGAGAGTGAAAAAAGGTGATCAGTATGACAAATGACACTTAATTATTGAATCCCCCTAAGACTTGTTAAGAAATTAATTTTCCAACGATACAATCTAATTCAATATATATGAAACCGTGAAAATCCCTTTAGTATGTTAAATTCCTTCTGAAGATAATTAACAACTAATTCTATGTTGATTAATTGGAATCTTTTCATAATTAAAACCCCTAAAATTGCATTATAGTTCCTTGAATTTCACTATTAGGTTTGACACAAATCCAGAGGATTTATGTTATCCTATCTCTAAGGGTGCATGCAACTCCTTTCAATTGTGCTAAATCTATTCAATAACTTGATTTCTCAATCTAAGTTTAAAGAATTGTAAAACAAGAATCAATATTTCGAACATTTCAATTCAATGAGATAAAGAGCAAACACAATTGAATTCCATAAAATAATGAAAAGATTGTATTATCTAAAGAAAATCATAATTCAAAACTCATCTTAGGGTTCATTATACCCAAGTGTCTAACTAATTTAGTTCATAATGGAATTATTAGCCAACATCAAAATAAAAAGAAAATAAAATAGAAAAGTCTTCATTATAAAACCCTTATATTCTCCAATTCTCTTCAACCTTGATGGATGACCAATAATTCTCCTCTCGTAGACAGCTTCTTCTCCAGAAAAATAAAGATAAACAAAAACTTCCCTCTAGAAAACAAAATAAATAAGACTTTTTTTTTTTAAAAAAAAAAAGACTTATCCTCCTCTTATTTATACTTCCCTTAGTCTCCCTCAAAATAGAAAAAATATCTTCATCCACCAATTAGGAACAAATTCTACCTCTGCAATTTAGGATAAGTCACCATGAAACTTCCCAAAAAATGCACTGATCCTTTCTCAATTTGAATTAGGAAGGGACTAAAATTCTATCAGAAATATATCAGAACTGGTCCTTAAATTGTCAAATTTCTGTTTGATCCTTGAATTTCTAAAACTGCACAATTTCACCTAGAATACTCCCATAATTCATCAATCAGCTTCAATTTCTAGGATTTCCTATAAAATCACAAAATACAAGCCAAAAGTGAGACATCATTTGGTATTTTTCTCCAAATTAGACTCAATTAACAATAAAACTAGCCCTAAAAATACTAAAAATAAAGAACTATCATAGGGATTGTGTCATTCTTCT
>CATIWR010402925.1:0-27370 GCA_949677035.1 Omphalea diandra
TATAAGGAGCATCTAGGAATTAGGAGATGGATGGAAGTGCTTAATGAGTGAAGAAGAGGGATTAAAAGAGGAAAAGTGACCTTCCAACCAATGGAAATGAAACACCATGATTTTATATTATTATAATAAGTTTATATCTGCTAATTAGGGTTAGAATTGAGGGGTAAACCGTGGAATACACCAGAAACAAAGAGAGAGCAAAGGAAAGAAGGAAGAAGAAGAAGAAGAAGAAAAAGAGAGGGAGAAGAGTGAGCTGCCTAAGGTTTTCCAATTCTGGGACAGTAGGTAAGTAAATTTATCTTCTTCTCAACTGGAATTAACCTCTCATGACATGTTAATCATGCATGGTTAGTGAGAATTGTGAAGTAATTGAGGTAGAGCTCTTGGATGGAATTTGTAATCCAAGAGAACAAGAACTGATTCTGTTGATTTTGCTGTTAGAGCAGAATTTTGCGGCCACAATTTCATAACCCTAGAAGAGGAATTGGGGAAATTGCAAAACATGAAAGTTGTAGCCTCATGTCTCATATAAATTCATATGAAACAGTTTTACTTGATTCTGTTTGTGTGAAGAGATATGACTACTTTAGTAGGACTGGGTCAAATCCGAACCGAGATGATTTTAGTCTTCTGTTTTCTTATATTTTGATGGCCTTATGTTCTGATTTTGACAGAGTGCAAAACATTAAAATTGTAGGTTTATATTCCCTCTAAACATCTGTAAACCAGTTTTGATTAATTTGCTGTATGGATAGAGATATGGCTCATTGATTGGGACTGACTCTGTACCCGGATGACACACCACCTTTCTTTTAATTCGGTTTTCCAAGAATTTGATGACCATAGACTCAGAATTTGATGATGGTCCAAACTTGAAAGATGTATATTTATGTCTGATCTATATACCTGTGAAATATTATTGCCAAATCCAACATGGTTGCTGAGATATTGTCCTTTTATCATGATGGTTGTCAACATGTTATGAACCTACTTGCTCCGAGATTGGTCTTTTGTTTTGGTGACCTTATATACTGAACTGGATAATGAGTAAAACATGAAAAATGTTCATTTATATGTTTTGTAATTGATCGTAGAATATTATTGCAATTGGACAAGCACAACTTGAGATATGCCCAAGAATGTAAGACCTACTCAGACTAAGAAGACATTGCAACAGGGCAGAACTTAAAAATTTACCACACTTTGTATGTGTCTGATATTGACCTGTAATTTGAATATGTTGTCCCATTATATGTCTAGTTTGTTTAAAAAAAAGAATCAAGCCATTTGGATAAGTATATCGGTAGTTATTTCTGTGATCGTGTAGCAAGCTCAGGCTGCCATATAAGGAAAATATGTATAAACACTATGTACACTTGCATGAATCATGCCATAACTGCATACCAGACATTCATAATCATTTTGATATACTTATACCCATGTATGTATCAAATTTTAGGATCTCATACTTTGAGGAAGCCCTACCATAAAGGTTGGTCACATCAAAAGGTGAGTAGAAACAATAATTGGATTCAATGTGTGTAAGTAGAAACAATAATTGGATTCAATGTGTGTGAGTAGAAACCATAATTGGATTCAATGGGTATATGTGATAATTGTATGATATGATTATGTTCTATTACATGTATATATGATTCAATTGTTACATGTTACATGAAAATATAAGTCAAGTGAGAATGATTGAATTGTTACATGTTACATGGGAATAATATGATTATGTTCTATTACATGTGTATATGATTCAATTGTTACATGTTACATGGGAATACAGGCCAAGTGAGAATTAAATGCTCTTAATGATTACTTGACATATCATTTGTGAATAAGCACTTGCATATGGAACTAAAAGGGGCGTTGTGACCGACTTGTCAAACATTTGCAAATTACAGGAAGATGGACTAATAGGTCCCAAATCATATGTTACATGAATCACATGAATATCCCGAGAGCAATGTTTTCCTTGATCGGTCACGACAAAAACAAAACTATTGCATTTGCACTTGCATAGTTAATTGTTATACTTGCAATGTATATTGATAATATTTGATTATGGATTATGCCATGAGAATTTGATTATTGTTTTTATTCACTGAGTGGCGACTCACCAAATCGTAATTATTTTTCAGATACTGAAGCATAGACTTTGGACACTTTGGTACATAAAGTCTTGCATAAAGACATATGGAACACAGGTTGTCAACTAAATTCCAACTCTCTCTCCTTGCGTCATGTACATACATTTGATAGGAACTAGTTATGGTCACTGGTTCTGACATTAGTTAACACATGTGTCATTAAATACATATGGGATTATATATACATGATGAATAAACCTTAATGTGTATGCATTTTTGAACATGAAATGCCATGATTTGCAACTAAAGACAATAGTTATAGTTGGTGGTATTAGAGGATTCAAGCACACGCGGGGCAGACGTGCAAATCCCGGTATGTATGACATCACGGGGCCGACAGGCAAATCCCAGATGTTGAGTGCTTTGATAGGTACCAGCTGTAGCCACGTTGTGACATTACAATTTGTGGTATCAAAGCTGATTTACAAATGAGAACAATAGATGTCACAGTTATTGGTTTGACAAATAGATTTAGATGTTACAGTTTTGGTATCAGAGAGGGCTTAAGCATACGAGGGGCAGACATGTAAATCCCGGTGTGTAGGACATCACGAGGCCAATGAGCAAATCTCAGATGTTGAATGCTTTGATAGGTACCGATTGTAGCATTATAGATTGTGGTAAAAAAAAATTAGTATTAGAACAACATGATTTGTAAACACAATTGGTCGTTACATTTATTGGTATCAAAGCAAATATGAATACGGTCATTACAGTTATTGGTATCAAAGCCATATGAGTTCTGTCATATGAATACGGTCTTTACATTCTTTGCTTTTGGTACATTCAAGATCATTAGGCCAGGTCGGGGAAGGATTTCATCATCCTATGATCCCTTATTTTTTACTTCATATTCTACCAAATATATTTCATGTCTCTATTTGCATGTTTACTCTATTATGCTCTTTCATTAATTCTAACACATGCCACTTAACTTGTGTTATGATTCATTGTTTGCTTTATGTGTTGAAGGTGTGTTTGGACTATAGAATAAAAACATAGTTAATACCTAATAAGTTATCGAACAATAAGGATCAAAGGAAAAATTGGTTAGGATCATAAAAAGACAAGGTTAAGTAGTGTGGTTCTCTTTTAGTTGTTCATCTTGATTAAATTGAGGCTATTTTCTTTTCATTTGACCTATGATTTATAGGCTACTTATGCTCATTTTGTAGGTTGGAAGGGTTAATAAATGCATGCTTTATATTCATTTGTTTAATTGCATGATTCCATCTTTTCTGCTCACATGTATACCTCCTCTTCATAGTGCTTATTCGTAATATTTAATTAATATGGATTAATGAATGAGTGCTAGATGAATGTTTAGGACAACCTAAAATGGACTATGTTATTGACAAGGCTAAAATCATTATTATGAAGCAAAGATACCTGAAGGCTGGATCCTGAAGTTTAAGCAGTTTAAGGGTGCTCAACCTCTTCCTTAGGTAGTACCTAATTCCTAAATTTGGAATATGATAGGGTGAGGTTAGGTCTTTTAATTGACCTATTAGGCTTAGAATTCATCCTTACCTATAATCTTGTCTTAATCATAGTTAAGTAGTGACTTTCCTCAAGTATTAGGGTAGTTCCAAAGTGCTATTCCACATTGCCCTCTCCCCCTGTTGGCAACTTAGTTTCAAATGAGCTTTTGAACTATCATGAAGTTTTCTAAGGATATCTTGATGATCTAAATGTGTTACATCAAATAGAGTTGTATCGATGGATAAGCCTCGACCTTTAGATCTCCTCAATTATTAATAAAAGGTTAGGAGTCATATGTACAATTCCATTCATTCGAGCACAACCATAAAATTGAGTCGCTCATAGTGGCAACTCCATTGGGATTAACAAAATTGACTTTATGTCAAAATTTTTGGTTCTTTTTTACAATCTTATCCTTGTTTATTGAATTATCCATTGCATATGTAGTATTCACACTATTGGCCTAGGGCATCAAGGAGGGGGTTTGACTTAGTCTTCAATTAAAAAATAAAATGAGGGATAAGGTGGTTAAGAAGTGAGTAGAAGAAGAGAGAAATCGACTTAAGTCTTTATAGTGGTTCGGGTGTTAACTAACCCTATGTTTACGCTAAAATTCTTTACAATTGGGTATGTCACTCAACTCAAATGGTATTTCCAAGCTCACACCAAACTTTTACAACTTGTGTTTTCTAGGCTCACATAAAAACCTCTTACAAGTGTTTTCAAGGCTCACACTAAAATCTCTCATAAGTGTTTTCAAGGATCACACTAAAACCTCTTACAATGGTGTTTATTGCTCATACCAAACAATCACTTAAAGCATAAAGAAGAATTGAAAGAATGAGTAGCAAATTTGCAAGAGTTTGGTTACAAATTAATGAATTCTCTTTCATTTACATCAATTTGGTGGAGTATTTATTGCTTATATCCACCAAAAAGACATTAAACTAAAATATTAACAAATCTCAAAGATGTGCTAAGGAGATTCAACATTAAATGTTTGTCAGGCTGAAGTTGCGGTCCTACTAACTTTTTACGATCGTGAATTTTCAACTTCAGTTGAAAACACCGTTTGTGTCTAACGACTAGTACATGTGTCAGCTTTCTATTGATCATCCAGAATAATATAGCCATTGGGTTCTAACCACTCTCAAAAGTCATGGTCGTGAGGTATCAATGCCTTGAGCATGACTGAGACCGCAAATTCCTCTATTTAAAGAGAAAGCTTCAACTGCTTGAGTTGTGATCGCGAATAAACTTTTGCCCTAGCAATTTTTGATTTTCAGCAGATACCTGGGACACTTAGTAAGCTCTGGTTGTAGATTTGGTTCCCTCTTTTGTCACTATGAAATTCGTGGTCGTGACTAAGGCATAACACATATTGTGAATTCTTCTGTGACTAAGGCTTTGCCAACTTTGGGTGTGTTGCAATAGCAAAGTTGTTCGTGAATTCCTCTAGCCTAGTTTCATCCTTCCTTGTGATTGATTCGCGGTCGTGATTTACAATGCACTCACTGTGAATTAAAGTGAACTTTACAAGGTTGGAGATTTAGACTCCATCCAATATCCAATGACAAAATCTAACTTATAATATGCAAAACAACACTTAATGAAAGCATTAGAATTGATCAATATTTATTGTTAAGATACAAAGAGGTTCATGACTTAGGTTAAATCAACCTAATCGAACAACCTCCCTTTTTTGATTTTGACAACTTAGATTGATATTAAGGAAAAATAAATGCATGAGTTTTGAAGTTGTGAAGTTGGAATGGTGAATGATTCAATGAATGTTAAAAATTTCTAGACAAAGATTAAGGTGAAATTTTCTAAGTATGGCATTCAATCAATCAAAGTGAAATTTCGAAGAATGACTACAAAGCTCCCCCTCAACTTATGCTATTTACTTTTCAAGTTATTTTCTCTCCCCCTTAGATTATTTCTTGATTCTATTTCTCCCCTTTTGGCAAGATAAAAAAGAGGGTGCATAAGGGAAAAGAACAAATGTATAACAAATAGATAAGTGTTCATAAGGAGCAAAATTAATCATAAAAGTAAATTCCATCAATCACGTAAGATATAGAATTTTAAAAAGAACATTCTTATCATTTGTATACAAATTGTGGGATCACAAGTTTTCATTCAAAAATAAAAAGAAATCCTATCCTAGAATATTAGAGAGTCATCATCATCTCTAAAGTTTCTTATTTTTCTTCATTGTCTCTACCTTCTACTTCATCTCAATCCTCAATTTTTTTATTGCCTTCTTCTTCTTGGGTATCTTCAAATTCAGTAAAATCTAGAAGATGGCAAGGAGGAACACCCAATTTTTCTCATAAATCCACCATGTCACTATAAAGATGTGAGAGAAAAAGGAATCGCTTATTCATTATTCTCATCATCTTGTCCAATTTGTCGTTGATGGTGGCAAGAGATAGTTTTGATTTGGGTTTTGGCTGAGGAGGGGGGACTGGTAGGGCTCCTTCTTTAAGGATGAGCCTCTTCCTTTTAGAGGCTTGGGAAGTTTCCATTTTCTTAGCCCCAAAGGCACCCAGGATATAACCATATGTGTCTGGGTGTATGGCTTTGGCATTTATTAAATAGGTGAGGTCAAGAAAGTTTTAAGAAGGGAGGAGTTTCTTGGTGAAGAATTTTTCATTTTCCTTATCAAGTGCCCCTACGAAGCAATAGATGGTTGTTATATGTGAAGGCAGAAGGAATTGGCTTTTAGGTTTGGTGCTTATATGGATCAATTGATCCACAAGATACCAACCGGTTTGGATAGGTTTATTCTTGACAAGGCAGAATAGAATGGCCAAGTACTTTTGAGACACTTTTTCATTACCATCACCTCTAGCATTTTACGGAAAGGTGATGCTACGATGGAGTATCCAAAAAGGTAGGGTTTTTATGTATTTGGCTAGGGAGGTTTTCGGGTCGTGTTTGTTTTTAATGGAAAATTTCGACCAAAATTCAGAATCAAAGACGTCAAGAGCGAAGATAATGAATGAGATATTTTCTCCGACTTGAAGGTTTAAGAGGGAGGAAAGTTGTTCAAAGGTAATAAAATATGGATCACCAAAAGCCCATAAAACTAAACTTGTATTGCCTTGCTCATGATTCTGCTTTGCAACTCAGTTGAACCGTGCATATGAATTCCCTAATGACTTCTTCATAACCGGGTTCATCTCAAAAGATGAACTCATTCCAGCCCAAGCTTGATAAGAATGCATGAATTTCTATGTTGATTCTATGTGTCTCTAACATAAATGTAGAAGGGATTTTGTTAGGGTGGATGATTTTTGAAGAGTTGGCTTTGAAGCGCTCCTTCTCCTTCTTTGTGATGCCCTTCATTAGATGAAGTGTTGGGGGTGTAGATGGTTGAGCCACAACCTTGCCCTTTTCTGCTCTTGAAATTTTATTGGGAGCCATGTGAGAAGGTAGAGAGAGTTTGAGGATTTAGAGAGTTTTGGAAGGAGAATTGATTTGAAGTAGGATGAAGTGATAAGAATCACTATTTAGAGGGTTTATATAGCCATTGAAGGGGTGTGAAAATGGCTAGAAATGACTATAAATGGATTTCTAAAGAGTTAGAAATGGTTAGCAGTCAAATCACTTAATGGTTTGGCAGTTACTCAAATTTGCGACCTCAAATTCATGAATTGTGACAACAATTTTAGAAAATGTGAGTAACAGACAAAAATTCCTTAGGAATACGTGCTTCCAATAGTAAGAAATTTGAAATCTTGACCAAAATCGCTATGGAGAATGATAGTCTCGACCACAAATTAATGTTTGCCATCCGGGTGACATGGACTGTTAATTCACGATCATGAACAATGAATTGCAACCGCAAATTACAAGGCAGTAAGAATTAGAAGAAGAATTAAGTTTTTGAAAATTCAAAGTTGTGATCCACTTATTGATGTTAAATTAATTGCCATATGTCATAGAAAAACATAAGACATATAATTAACACACATACAATCAACACATAAGATCAAATTTTCACTTTAGGGAGCTTCCATCAATCATTCCCAATTCTCTCTTAATGAAGTTCAATCTTTTTTCATTGAGAGGCTTAGTGAAAATATCTACAAGTTGATGATTTGTGTCAATAAATTCTAACATAACATCACCCTTTTGGACATGATCTCTAAGAAAATGGTGTCTAATATTTATGTGTTTATGCTTAGAGTGTTGGATGAGATTCTTAGAGAGATTGATAGCATTAATGTTATCATATTTATGGGAATGTGATAAATCACTTTGCCAAAATCCTTTAATTGTTGTTTCATCCAAAGGACTTGGGTACAACAACAACCCACAACTACATACTCAGCTTTAATGGTGGATAAGACAATCGAAACTTGGTTTTTGTTAAACCAATATATTAGACATTCTCCTATAAATTGCCAAGTTTCAGAAATGCTCTTTCTATCTAAGAGACTACCTGCAAAATTCGTATCCGAATAACTTATGAGACTAAAAGATGAGTCCTTAGGATACCATAGGCCTAAGTTTAATGTGCCATGCAAATACTTAAACATTCTTTTAACAACATTTAAATGTGATTCTTTAGGAGAGGATTGGAACCTAGCACACATGCATACATTAAACATAATATCATGCTTAGAAGCAGTTAGATAAAGTAGAGATTTGATCATACCTTGATATCTCTTTTCATCTACCATCTTGCCTGATTCATCTTTGTCCAACTTGATGGTACTACTCATGGGGTTTTTGCTACTTTGCAACTATCCATGCCAAACTTCTTGAGTATCTCTTTTGTGTATTTAGCTTGGTTGATGAAGATCCCTTCTTTGGTTTGCTTGATTTGTAGACTAAGAAAGAACTTAAGCTCTCCCATCATGCTCATTTTGAATTCCCTAGTCATACACTTAGCAAAATCCTCACAAAGAGATTCATTAGTAGCACTAAAAATGATATCATCAACATAAATTTGTACAATAAGTGTATCATGCTTGTGCCTTTTATCAAACAATGTACTATCCACCTTTCCTTTATCAAAATCATTTTTCAAAATAACTGAACTAAGCCTTTCATATCAAGCTCTTGAAGCTTGTTTTAAACCATAAAAGGCTCTATTCAATTTAAAACATGATTAGGAAAATTTTGAGACTCAATACCAAGAGATTGTTCAATATAAACTTCCTTCTCAATTACTCTATTTAAAAATGCACTTTTTACATCCATTTGAAAGAGTTTAAAATTCATATGGCATGCAAAGGATAAAAGAATCAAAATGGCCTTTAATGTTGCTTCGAGGGCAAATGTTTCATCATAATCTATGCCTTCCTATTAGTTGTAACCCTTAGCAACCAATCTAGCTTTATTCCTAGTGATGAAACCTTACTCATCTAACTTGTTCCTAAACACCTATTTGCAACCTATAATTGGGTGTTCTTTAGGCCTAGGGACAAGTTCCCATACCTTATTTATCTCAAATTGGTTATGTTCCTCTTGCATGGCAATCACCCAACTTTCATTATTAAGAGCCTCATCAATGGATTTTGGCTCCAGTTGAGAAACAAAAACAAGATTATTATCTAAAAGATTAAGTTGAGATCTAGTACTTACACCCTTAGAGGTATCACAAATAATCAAATCTTTGGGGTAATCCTTAGAGGATCTCCAATCCTTAGGTAGATCTTGACTAGGCTCAACTTCTTATTGATGTTGTGGTTCCTCATCTACTCTTGATGATTCACCTTCTTCCTTATCTTTATCCTCTTTTCTTGCAGTGTCTTGCAACTCCAATTTTTCAATGTCACCTACAAGATCATTAAAAAAAATACCTTTCCCAAGATCAAGTTTACTAGATTCATCAAAAACCACATTCATAGACTCTTCAATTGCCATATAACTCTTATTAAAGACTCTATAACCCTTGCTAAAAGTGGATTGACCTAAAAATATACCTTCATTGGTCTTAGAATCAAATTTCCCAAGATTATCCTTAGTATTCAATATATAACACTTGCATCCAAATACTCTTAGGTATGATATCTTGGATTTTCTGCTATTTCATAGCTCATAAGATGTTTTATTGAGAATGAGTCTATTAAAAACTCTATTTGTAATATAATACGAGGTATTGATGGCTTCGACCCAAAAGTAATTCGGTAAAGAATACTTATTAAGGATGGTTCTAGCCATTTCTACTAGTGTTCTATTTTTCCTTTCTACAACACCATTTTGTTGTGGTGTTATAGGAGTTGAAAAGTTGTGAAAAACTCCATTCTCCAAACAATAGGTTTCAAAAGACTCATTTTGAAATTCCTTTCCATGGTTACTTCTTATAGAAGAAATTAAGTAGCCCTTTTCATTTTGAATTCTTTTTGCAAAGCTTTTGAAAGCATCAAAGGTATCATTTTTATGAGCTAAAAACGACACCCAAGTAAAACTAGAATAATCATCAATTAGGACTAGTGCATAATATTTTCCACATATGCTAGCATTTCTAGTAGGTCCTATTAAGTCCATATGAATTAGTTGAAGGGGTCTAGATGAACTTACAACATTTTTAGCTTTATAAAAGACCTGATGTTGCTTTCCTATTTGACAAGGACCATAAGTCTTGTTTTTAATGAAGCTTAGCTTGGGAAGGCCTTCCATTAGCTTTCCTTTTGATAAGGTTTGTAGTAGATCCATGCTTGCATGTCCAAGACTTCTATGTCATAACCAAGCCTCATTACTAAAAGACATAAGACACTTGAAAGATTGGTTAGCCAAATTGTCTAAGTCAATTGAATAGGTATTGCTTTTCCTTTCACCCTTGAAAACAACCTCATCATCCACTAATGCGGTGACTCGACATTCTCTAGGATCAAAGGTGATTTTATTATCTTTCTCATACAATTGACTTACACTCAATAAATTATGTTGTAAGCCATTTACTAATAAAACATTATCAATCAAAGAACAATGATTCTTACTAATGGTTCCAATACCAATTACCTTACCCTAGGCATTGTTACCAAATGTGACATTTCTACCTTATTTTTCTTTTAATGCCATGAATAGCTTCCTATTGCCCATCATATGCTTAGAGCATCCATTATCCACATGCTAATTACTTGATTTATTGGTGGTGCCATAAATCCCTACACAATACAAGAAAATCACTTTTTCTTAGGTTCCCAAGCATACTTAGGTTCTAAAAGGTTAGGAGTTAAAGGGTCCTCTAATTTGAGGTGAACCTTCCTAATATAATAATGAATATTAATGTGCTTATACTTTATGTAATAGTAGTGTTGGAGTTTAGACTTATGAGTCTTTCACCTATGCATAATCTTAATATGAGCAGGAGGCCTTCTCATACTTTGGTTATGGGAATGTATGCAAGTGCATAAGTGATGAGAAGTAGAAGAGAATTATTTGTGTTTGTGTGTGTGAGCATGCTTCTTGTTATACATGTAAGCATGATTGGCCTTTATTGAAGTATGCCTTGAGCCATTTTGTGCTTTCCCTTTGCCTTTAGGCATTGGGAATTTGGTGCTTGGAACACTTCTTCCTCAGGACCTTAACAATTGTTGTTTGAGGTGTTGTTGGTCTAACAAATGTCGTAGGCGATGATATGGATAAGGAGGCTCTATTAATGCCTAAACCATGTCTAATTAAGGGTGGCTTTGTGATACTAATAGGGTATCCAAGGCTTCCTTTCCCTTATGAAATTTAGAGATAGAGCTTCTAGGCTCAATGAATTCTATTTAGAGATAGAGCTTCTAAGCTTAATGAATTCTCCTTTTAGGGAGTCATTCTCTTTTCTTAATGAAGCTAATGATAAGGACTAATTTGGAAAGATTTTCCATTGATTTTTTGAGTTCTTCATTTGAAGTCTTCAATTCATTTACAATATCACTAAGGGATTTGTAATCATCCTCTAATTTTGAGCATTTTCTCTTGTAAGATTTCATTTGTGACTTATACTTGTCACATCTCATAATGAGAGCTTTTAAAAGCTCTTCATCTTCATCATCTAAGTTATCATAACCTGAATGAGAATGAGATGAAGTGATTACCTCATTAGGAGAGTCATCTTGAGCCATGAAGTATATATTGGCAATCTCTTCATCCTCTTCATCCTTCATTGAGTTATCATCTCAAGTGGCATTGAAGCTTTTTCTTTTCTCTTTATCCCTTTTCTTCTTTTTCTTTAACTTGGGACAATCATATTTGATGTGGCCTTGCTTGCCACGCTCATAACAAGTGACTTCATTTGATCTCTCTCTAGGATTAGGAGTAGCTTTCTTGAAGTTTCTTCTTTTTGTTCTTCTTCTAATAAGCTCCTTAGTCATTCTAGAGAGCATTGCTAGCCCTTCTTCCTCCTTATCACTTTCTTCTTCACTTGAACTAACCTTTACTTCCTTCTCCTTAGAAGTGGACTTGAGTGCCAAAGTTTTCTTTTCTTGTTTTGTAGATTTTTCTCCTTGGCCCCTCATTTTCATCATCTTCTCATCTTTCTTTAAGGCTAACTCATGAGTTAAGAGTTTGCCTATCAAGACATTTGTTGGCACCTTTCCTATTTTCGGATTGGATTCTTGGATACTACACACTCTAGCACCAAACTTTTCAAGAGGCAAAGACTTCAAAATTTTGGAATTTACCTCATGATTTATGATAATCCTACCAAACTTCTTCATATTGGCAATGATTGCTAGGAGTCTATTAGTCATGTTGGTGATGCCCTCATCCTCATTCATCATGAATAACTCCCACTCTGTCACATACATTTCTAGCCGGCTGAATTTCACCAAGGTGGTGCCTTTATGATAGTTCTCCAAAGCTTTCCATATCTCATGGGCTGTTTGGCAATGTTGTACTCTTCTAATCTCTTCTGTTGAGAGAGACCTTAGAAGAATTGCCATGACTTTCTTGTTCTTACCATTTGATCTTCTATGTGTTTTAATTCACTCTTTGTAGGAATGAGTTCTTCATTCCCATCCACCACTTTGGTGGGTGGCTTCCATTCTTTAACCACAACATCTCAAAGATACACCACATCTATATCAAGATAGATCTCCATCCTATACTTCCAATGAGTATAGTTAGCTCCATCAAAGTAAAGCTTAAGGTATGAGTGGATTCCCTCTTGTGTCATGATCTTTGCTCATCCAATTAAGGTTTGTTTGTGAGACATGACTCTGATACCACTTGTTGTCCTAGGACACCGAGAAGGTGGGGTTGAATTGGTGTTCAATTAAAAAATAAAGTGAGGGATAAAGTGGTTAAAAAGTTGAGTAGAATAAGAGAGAAATTGACACAAGTGTTTATAGTGGTTTGGGTGTTAACTAACCCTACATCTACTCACTAATTCTCTACAATTGGGTATTTCACCTAACTCAAATGGTGTTTCCAAGCTCACACCCAACTTTTACAATTTGTGTTTTCTAGGCTCACACAAAAACCTCTTACAAGTTTTTTCAAAGCTCACACTAAAACCTCTCATAAGTGTTTTCAAGGCTCGCACTAAAACCTCTCACAAGTGTTCTCAAGGCTCATACTAAAACCTCTGATAAGTGTTTTCAAGGCTCAAACTAAAACCTCTTACAATGGTGTTTATTGCTCACATCAAACAATCACTTAAAGCATAAAAAAAATTAAAAGAATAAGTAGCAAATTTACAAGAGTTTGGTAACAAATTAATGAATTCTCTTTCATTTACATTAATTTGGTGGAGTATTTATAGCTCATATCCACCAAAGAGACATTAGACTAAAACTATTAAGAAATCTCAAAGATGTACTTAGACAGATTCAGTATTAAATGCTTATTAGGTTGAAGTCGCGGTTGCTACTAACTTTTTGCGATCGTGATTTTCCAATTTCAGCTGAAAACACTGTTTGTGTCTAACGGCTAGTCCACGTGTTAGCTTTTCATTAGTCATCTAGGATAATAAAGCCATTGTGTTTTAACCACTCTCAAAAGTCAGGGTAGCGAGGTATCAATGCTTGGGCGCGACTGAGATTGCAAATTCCTCTATTTGAAGAGAAAACTTCAATTGCTTGAGTTGCGGTCACGAACAAACTTTTGCCTTCATAATTTTTTATCTTCAACGAATACCTGGGACACTTGGCAAGCTATGGTTGTGGCTTTAGTTCCCTCATTTGTCACTATGAAATTCACGATCACGACTAAGGCTTGACACATACTACGAATTCTTCTATGACTAAGGCTTTACCAACTTTAGATGTGTCGCAGTAGCAAAGTTATCCGTAAATTCCTCTAGCTTAGCTCTATCCTTCCTTGTGACTAATTTGCGGTCGCGATTTATAATACACTCACTGCAAATTAAAGTGAACTTTACAAGGTTGGAGATTTGGACTTCATCCAACTTCTAATGACAAAATCTAATTTATAATCTTCAAAACAACACTTAATGAAAGTATTAGAATTGATCAATCTCTATTGTCAAGATCAAAAGTGGTTCATGACTTAGGTTAAATCAACCTAGTCCAACACACATTTTACCACATGTAGTAGGTCAACCTTTTAGACAATTGATGGGTTTTTTTGACTTAAGACCTAAGCTCCATTTGGGCTTTGGAGATGGTGTGGAGGATTTATCACTTGAAAGTCGAGTGCCTTCAGATATGTTAAATAGAGGGGGGTTATATGATAATTGTCCACTAAGTTTGTAAGAGCCATTTACTACGACAACCTTTTGAACTATTAGGAACATGTAGGAGCCATAACACCTTGGAATAGGACACCCCTCTTATTTGCATTCTTTTCAAAGGATGGTTAAAATCCTAAAAAAACATGTCTAAGTCTTGTAAAAAATAGTTTCTCCATATAGACTTGTAATGTATTTAGCCCATTCCCCATTATATATATGTCATTCCTTAATGTAAATATTTGGGTATCACCCACTCCCTGCCATATACCTCTTCATGTATATGCCTTTCTCACTTTGTAAAATAGGAATTCCTTTTATTGTACATTTTTTTATCCATGTAAAAGGTTTTTTTAATGGAAACTTTAACCTTTTTAATCTTCTCTTATAAATGCTCTATTGGCATTTCTACTTTACCTGGTCTGAGGAACCCTATATATTCACTATCCTTATTAATAGTTAAATAAAGACCATACCTACAAAAGAGCCACTAAATTTCATGTGTGAGAGGAATAAGGTTGGAAGGATCTTTATAGATAACATGTGCATCTCATGCATAAATGCATAATTTACTTGTTCATTCATCATCATGATAACCTTTGTTTTGTAGCCATCATGAGAGGAAGGAGGCTAGCTAGGAAGAGCAAAACACCTAGCCTGATTTAGAATCAAGAACTACTAATGGAGCAAGCCAACCATATAACATAAGCAGAATTGATGTAAACAATGAAAGCAAAATTCAATCAAATGATGGAATGGATTATGGAAGAGGTATAAAATTGCCTTAATGAGATCCTATCAAAGAAAGGGGAAGCTTTTCTAGTAGGATCAATAAAAGGAAGAGCTGATGGAAACCAGACACTTAGTGACTATTGATGATGAATTGTTCGCTTGGAAGACTATCATAAGAGCAAGGTTGCAAAAGAGATGAGTGGTATAACAGTTGTGTTAGATAAAGATTATAGGAGATGATAAGAAGAACACCCAGATGAATGAGTTTATTAAGCAATTAGAAAAAATTCAAAAGACATTAAATGCAAGGGAATTGAATAAGGGTCTAACATCAAGGAATTGTTGACTTGCAACCATGAGAAGCTTCTAGCTAATTTTTAAATGTCTGAGCTCCCCAAGTTCATAAAGATAAAAGATCTATGTAATCATGTTCGATTATTATACTCACTATGAAGGCATCTAACGTCCTAATTGAAACTATTTTAGATTTGTTTAAGCTATCATTAGAAGGCTCATTTAAGACATGATACTTTAGTTGGCTTAAAACAATTAGGGAAAATTGAAAAGAGTTGTCTCATGTTTTCAGAACCATTACTCATAGAACTTAGAGTTAGAGTTCACTCTTCATGATTTGGAGTTTCTAAAGTAGAATAGTAGTGGAAGTTTTAGATTTGAAATGATGGAAGAACATGGCTATTGAGGTTAGAACAAGGCCAATAGTAAGGGAACATTTGAAGATGATTATTAGGGGACCATTACAAATATTGGTACCAACATTAAAATGATATTGTTTAGGAGTTTTAGAGACTAAAGGGAAAGCAAAATTACAAACTAAAGAGCTAGAATCAAAGTTGCAAAACTATTTATAAGCATTAGATTTTAATCCTTACGATGCGAGCCCAGTGATGAAAACTAATGGAATTATTCCCTATAATGCAAAGGGGGAATTGCGAAGGAAGAAGAACAAGGGTCTAGGAAGGCCTTGGATCAAAAATAAAACCAAGCCCACCTAAGCGCAAAACCATTTTTTGTCAGCCATCTTTTAAATAGCTATACAACTAACTTACTTAGCAGTACAATTTTATATACAACTAAGTTTGATACCCTAGCTAGTGAAAGATTTTGGAACCTTATCCCTTATAAAGCCATTAGTTGCCCAACCAACATAGTAGGCTATACAACCAACCTCCTAGTTGTACAAACCACTATTAATTTTAGAAGACTCATAGCCCCTTGTTTATTATAGGTCATGCATAGGATGTAATAAAAAAATATTCTAGCTATGGTACGCCCCTCTCTCATTATAAATTACCCTCCATTTTGATTAGGAAGGGAGAGGCTTGGAAAATCCTTGTGTAACTTTGCCAAATTTTCATAACAAACACTCCTAAACATAGAAATCAAAACCCTAACTTATTCAACCTAAGATCCAAGGTGGTTTCTTAAGCCTAATGACTCTTATTACATAAGAACCTTAGGATTTTTAGAGGATAATTTTGAACCTAAATGCCTATGAAGTCAAGACAATAAGTCAAAAGCATCTAAAGGTCCATTTCCCCATTCTCTAATTTTCCTTTTCTTTATCTCTTTTCACTTTGAAAAACCCCCAATCTTGGTGGACTTATAGTAGTTTGTACAAACCACATAGATGGTTGTATAGACCAAATATTAGTCTGTATAGCCCTTTTAACTGACGACAGTTTGTGAAAACTCCTTGCATCTCCATATGAGTCCTTTTTATTTCTATGGTTTCTTAAGGTATCTTAGGAACCCAAATGGTAGAATTTTAGGTAGACCTTGTGGTCTATGACCTATATTCCTTTAAATATTAAGCTAGGATCAAGATTTGTGTCTTATTTCCTTAATTTAATACTTTTAGTTTTGACTTCTTTATGTACCATGCTTCTATTTCACTTTAGGTATTATACTTTATGAGTTTTGGCAACTATTGAGAGAGGAATTGCCACTCCTTATGACCTCATGAGCTTGCTACTTTTTCATGATTCAAGCTTTACTTGCATGTTTCATTAGTGTTTACTAAGAGGTTGTAAGCTTTTTAGCTTGAATGCTTCTCATCTTCTTATTTTAGCTGATCATATGATTAAAACTTAGGAGAAAGACCAACTTTTGATGACCCTCATCATGTTACGTCTCATGCTTATTATCTTATAAACATCTTTGGCCTTATAGTAGTTTCCCTTTGATTAACATTATAGCCTCTAAAATGGTTAATGGTGAACCAATAAGGAGAACGGTTCAATAACCTTAGGATCCCACTTATTCAAACTTTGCCTTAGGCTTTTAAAATCCTCTAAAGTGCATTTGCATTCTATTTTTATGATATTCCATATTCCATGATTCATATGTTTGTGTTTTATTTATGATGTCTAGGAACTAAGTTCCACACTTTATATGTTTCAAATTGGTTGAGTTCTTCTTGCATCACAAGAACCCAATGTTAGTCTCTAATGGCCTCATCTATGGTTTTAGGCTCAATAAGAGATACAACAGCAAGATTAGTACATTTATTTATAAAAAGATGACCTAGTTGTTACCCAACTTGATGATCACTAATGGTATAATCTCTTAGGTGATCTTTCTTGAAAATCTAGTCCTTTTCCAGCTGAGTTTGCACTTTACTAGGAGTAGGAAGGGGTGGATATTTCTTTAATTCCTCAAGTCTTGTAGCTTATCAATTTTATTTTCTTCTTCTCCAATGTTTAGGTCACTCATGGAACCAACAAGATCATTAACATCTTTTTCTTTTCTTAAAGAAGTGGGCTCTGATTCATCAAATACAACATGTATAGGTTCATTTATAACAAGTGTTCTCTTATTGAAGAATCTATACCCTTTGCAAGTAGTAGAGTATCCAAGGAAAATTCCTTCATCAGATTTTGATTCAAACTTACCAAGGTTGTCTTTCATGTTTAAAATAAAACACTTATAACGAAAAACCCTGAAATATGCAATCTTGGGTTTCTATTATTCCACAACTTATAAAGAGTTTTCTTCATTAAGGATCTCACTGGGATTTTATTTAAGACATAACATGAAGTTTATATAGTTTTAGCCTAAAAATACTTAGGAATATTATATTCATTTAACATGGTTCTAGCCATTTCTTAAAGAGTTATATTCTTCCTTTCTACCACACCATTTTGTTATAGTGTTCTAGGAGTTGAGAAGTTATGTGAGATATCATACTCATCACAAAAGTTATAAAACTTAGCATTCTCTAACTCTCCTCCATGGTCACTCCTAATGGAAGAGACTTTCAAATCCTTTTGGTTTTGAATTCTCTTGGCAAAGGTTATAAATGCATCAAAACAAGAATCCTTGTGAGAAAGGAACAATACCCAAATATGTTTAAAGTAATCATCTACTATGACAAATGCATAATGCATGCCTCCTAAGCTAGATATTCTAGTAGGGTCAAATAGATCATTGCAAAGCAAACTTGCCTTGTTTTTAGGTTTAAATGAAGATTTAATTTGTTTACCTCTTTCACATACTTTGCAAAATCCTTCCTTTGCGAACTTGATTTCAGGTAGACCTTCAACCGGGTTTCTTCTCTTTAACTTATTGAAGAGTTCCATATTAGCATGTCTTAGACTTTTATTCTAGGTTTTACCTTCATCCACTATATAGACTAAACACTTTGCATTATTGTTAGTAAGAGAATTTAAATCAATCATACAAATATTATGAACTCTTATACCAATGAACATGTTGGACTACATTGGTCAAACCTAGGACAAAGCTCTCTTTTGATCTTGATAATATAGTGTGATAAGTTCTAACATCATTTTTAAGTGTTGATTTTATAGTTTTTAAGATAGGTTTGCATTGGAAGTTGGATGAGAGTCTAAATCTCAAGCATTATGAAAGGCATTCTAATTTGTGATTAAAAACTTTTAATTAACGACTATGACATTGCAAAAGAAATGGATGAACTTGAACTAGATGAATTCGCAAATTACAGCTGCAACAATGCCAAGAAAGACATGAAGTTCAAACAATCAATTTCGCAGTGACCATTATGTTAGTAATCTCGACTGTTACTTTTGCAGTTGCTTGGAAGGAACTCAGTCCACAACTAGAACTTGCCAGGTGTCCAAAGACAACCATTAACATATTAAAATTCATCAAGGTGAAATGGTTTTCAAGATTGTGACTTATTGAAGCAATTTCTCCTTATCAAATAGAAGGATTCACAGTGCCAATTGCGTCTAAGAAGAACTAAAAATGTGACTGCGACATTTGGTTGGTTGGATGAATGCAACAACTATTTTCTTGGAAGACCAATAAAAACATGTCACATGGTCTAGCCATTAAATACAAATGGGGTTCTCCACCATAATTTTAACTATTTTAGTATAAAATGGGAATTTGTGAACTTGACGTACTAGTCACAATCGCGAAATTAGTCTCACAAGCATTTAATGGAAAATCTACCTAGCTTGCCTTAGAGATTTAGATATAGTTTCTTTGTAAAGTCTCTTTGGTGTTTATTCCCTATAAAAACTCCACCAAATAGGTATTAATGCAAGAGAGAATAACATTAAATATAGCCAAACTCTTGCAATTTTGTTTCTCAACCTTAAATTCTTTATATGGGAGTTAATAATGTAGGGTATGAGCATTAAACAACATTGTAATTAGGTTTGGAGTAAGACTAGTTGTACAACTCTTACACATGTTAAGTGTGAGCCTTTGGGAAAACACTTGAGATACTTTTGTGTGAGCCTTAAAACACAAGTTATAAGATTGCGTGTGAGCCTTAAAACACAAAGTGTACAAGTTTGGTGTGAGCTTGAAACACCATTTAGTGATAGTAGAACACCCAATTATGATGAATTGAGGAGCGAACATAGGGTTCAATAACACCCAAACCACTATAAAATATTTTGTGTTCACCTTTGCTCCTACTCTTCTAATCTCCAATTCATTATCTTCTTTCCAAATTTTTAAATTTCCATCAATGCAACCCCCATTCTTAGTGCTCAAGGGCCAATAAGTGGTATTAGAACAAGGTCTCATTGAAACCCTTAATTGAATGAGTAAAGACAAATGACATAAAAAGGAATTCATACCCATCTCAAGCCATACTTTGATGGATCCAACTATACACATTGGAAGTATAAGATAAAGATATATTTGGATAGTGATGTGATGGATCTTTTGGATATTATGGCAAAAGAATGAAAGCCTCCGGCTAAGGTGGTTGATGGAAGTGAAAAATTAATCCCAAGAGAGGAATGGGTGGAGGCTCATAGAAAATCAAATGGGAGGAATAAAAAGGAATTAGAAATCCTTCTTAGTTCTTTGTCAAGGGAAGAAATAGAAAGAGTTCAACATTGCCTCACAATCCATGGAATTTGGAAAGCTTTGGAGAATTACCATGAAGGCATAATTTTGGTGAAATCCAGTAGATTGGAGATGTATGTGATAGAATGAGAGCTATTCATGATGAAAGACAACGAAAACATGACTGATATGATGAATAGACTTCTATCCATCATCACAAACATGAAGAAATTTGGAAGAATATTCTCCAATCATAAGGTAAACACTAAAATACTTAAATCCTTATCTCTTAAGAAGTTTGGTACTAGGGTATGTAGTATTCAAGAGTCAAATCTAGAAATTAGAAAAGTGCCAACAGATGTCCTCATAGGCAAGCTTCTCACTCATGAGCTAGCCTTAAAAAAAGATGAGGAGATGAAGAAGATGAGAGGGCAAGGGGATAAGAATGAGAAAACAAAGAAGAAGACCTTAGCTCTCAAATCCTTATCCAAGGATAAAGAAGTAGAAGTTGTCTCAAGTGATGATAATAGTGAAAAAGAAGAAAATGAGATAGCCATGCTTTCTAAAAGGACTAAAGAGCTTATAAGAAGAAGAAAAGATAAAAGGAACTTCTAGATGGCATCTCCTAACTTTAAAGAAAAGAAGAGTGAAGTAATATGCTATGAATGTGGCAAGCAAGGTCAAATAAAGTATGATTGCCCCCAAGCTGAAAAAGAAAAATAAAATAGGATAAAAAAAGAAGAAAAGCTTCAAAACTACTTGGGATGACAGCTCTAGTGAGGAGGATAAAGAAGAGAAAGTGGCAAATCTTTGTTTGATGACACAAGATGACTCTTCTAATGAGGTAAGTTCTTTACCCCATTCTAATGAAAATTATGATACATTTGATGATGTAGATGATGAGCTCTTAAAAGCTCTTACTTTGAAATGTGACAAATATAAGTCACTAATGGAAACTTATAAAAAGAAATATTCAAAACTAGAAAATGAGTTTAACTCATTAAATAAGCTTGTAAGTGAGTTGAGGACTTCAAATGAAGAACTCAAAAAATCTATTAAAAGTCTTACTAGATCTTCCTCTTCCCTAAAATCCTTGAGAAAAGAAAATAATACCTTAAAAAGAAAGGTAATTGAGCTTAGAAATTCCATTTCTAAGTTTCACAAAGGGAAGAAAGCTTTAGATACATTAATTATATCTCAAAGTCCTCTCCTAGTAAGACATAGTATTGGTTTCAATGGAGCCTCCTCATCATCTACACCCTTTCTCACTCTTTCATTAGAGCTTTAACACCTCAAACATCTAGTATTGAGGTAGTTAGGAGGAAAAGTACTTAAAGCACTAAGCCACCAATGCCCAACGGTAAGGGAAAGGTGCCTCAAGGCTTAAAGCCTAAGCTTAAAAAGCCTAATCATGCATTCATCTACATTAAGAAACATGCTCACCCCAACACACATAAAAAATTCTTTTTTACTCCTAATGATTCACACACATGCTCACAATCACATCATCATAGTTTGAGAAGGCCCCCTACTCATACTAAAGTTATGCATTGGAGAAAACTTACAAGTTTAAACTCTAATTTCATTATTGCATGAAGTTTGGTCATATAAACACCTTTGTTATATTAGAAAGGCTCACCTTAAATTAGAGGATCCTTAAATTAGAGGACCTAAGTATCCTTGAGTACCTGAACAAAAGTGATTTATTTGTGTTATGTAGAATTTTATGGTAACCACTAATGAAGACAATGATAGGCATATGGATAGTGGGTGCTCAAAGCATATGACAGGCAACAAAACTGCTCCTAGCCATAAAAGAGAAAGAAGGTAGTAATGTCACTTTTGGAAAAAATGTTAAGGGTAAGGTAATTGGCATTGAAACAATTAGTAAGAATGATTATTCACTTATTGATAATGTTCTTCTAGTAGATAGTTTACAAAACAATTTGCTTAGTGTAAGTCAATTATATGATAAAGGTAACAAAGTCACCTTTGACCTTAGAGAGTGTTGGGTTACCACCTTCGTGGATAAGCAGGTAATCTTTAAGTATGAAAGAAGGGGGGATACTTACTCAATTAACTTAAACAATTTGTCTAAGTAATCTTTCAAGTGTTTTATGTTTCTTAGTAATGAAGCTTGGCTTTGGCATAGAAGGCTTGGACATGCTAGCATGGAGCTCCTACAAAAGCCTATTTAAAGGAGAGCTAATGGAAGGTCTTCCTAAGCTAAAATTCTCAAAAGATAAGACATGTGGACCATGCTAAATGGTGAATCAATATTGAACTTCCTTTAAAACAAAGAATGTTTGATGCAAATATCCAAGGCCAGCCTAAAAATCCAATTCAACTTCAAGGCCTAATCATAAAAGGAAGACTTAAAAGATTTAAAGAAGCAATTGGGTTATTCATGTAACAAGGAATAACCATTGGGCTAACCTAAAAGGAATAAAAGGAGCAAAAACCCCAATTACTTGGAGATGGTAGCATGAACACTTTAAAGGAAACCTTTAACTTGATCCATTGGAGCCTAACATGAATAGAGGCTTATGAACATTGGTATTTGGCCAAAGCATGAATTTAAGGCTCAATTCGACCAACCATGAACAAACTTCCTCATTAGACTGAATTCCTCTCTAAAACTAATTAGGAACTTTATATCTATTAATGTCATAAACATCTTTTATAATTAAGAAATTATTATATGTATCTTTTAGTTATTTCTTACTTAGTTTAAGAGTATCTTATTTTCCTGATTAGACTAGGTAGATTCACCTATTTAGGAAATAATTCTTAGGGTTTCTAGAAGCTTTGTAAAGGCTATAAATACCCTTCTTGTTCAGCCAAATAATCAATCATTAAATAATATTTCTTTTAGCAAATTGCTTATGAGAGTTAATTCTCTTCTTGAGTTCTAATAGGACTTGGTGAGATTGTTAAGTGAGTTCTTAATAATTTCACAAACACATTTAATCTATATCTAAATTGCTAATTTAATTTAAGATTGAGATTAACACCTCTTAAATCTTTATGATTTAGGTTGCTAGAAACAAGTTTTCTAAAGGTCTAATTGGGATTTGAAACTTTATCTTATTTAATCTAGAATTAAAGATTGAGACTTGTGTTCTACATACAAATAAGAATCCAAAATTCAACCTCGTTAATACCATTTGGTATCAGAGCCAAGGTGAAATTCAAGATCAAAGCTCTTTATCTTAATGTTCTTGAATTGTTCTTAGTTCAACAATTCACATTCTTTACCTTTCTTCTCCAATTCGACCATATCTCAGTTCTTGCATCCAAATCTATTTCTTTTCATTATTTTTACCTTCATTAGTCTTGTTTCATCATCATACATCACATTGAAAAAAATCAGATTCAAATTCCGTTAAAATTTCATACTTATGCAAAAATTTCTTGAATTAAGGAATTTTGCAAAATCTTTGATTTCTTGTGTTTCTTCCTTCCAAATTCTAATTTCTTCATTAATTAACCCTTTTTGTGGCATTAATTATATAATTGAAGTGATTAATTGAAGAAATTTCTGAAACTTTAAGAGTTGCCAAAATCTCCTTAAATTAAGGAAAACTTTATTCGAGCTTGTTATTACAATTTATTCTTCCTTCTTCCTTCCAAATTATTTATTTTTGTTACTAATAATCTTTTTGGTGTTTGCTAAAGTCTAGGGCTAAACCATAGCTTAGAATTCAAAAGAGCATAAAATTACCAAAATACCCCTATAAGTGCTAAATTTGGTTTCTTTGTATTTTTGAGTTGTTCTTTATGTTTCTTTCAATTATAAGTTTGATTTTAGCTTCAAAAGTATTTAAAAAAAAAAGAAAGAAAAGAAAGAAAGAAAGCCAAAAAAAAAAAAAAGAAAGAAAAAAAGGAAATAAAAGAAAAGAAAGGAAAGGAAAAAAGCTAAGAATTGCAAAGGTGTTGTTTAAGGACAATTTTGAAATCCTCTTTCTCATTTGGCCAAGACATATTTCTTACCATATTCATAAAACCAATTTGCACTTCCAAATTTCCTTCTAAACTCATAAATTACTATTATATCTTTAGAAATTTGTTTGTGCAACTAATTATTTTCTTTTTAATTATTTTGTTTTCTAAGTGTTTTAAGAACTAGTTTTTACTTGTTTGTGTTTTGTTTAAGATCACTTTGGCATAAAGTAACTTAGTCCATAAAGAACTTAAAGAAAATAATCTTAAGAGATAAAAGGCAAATAGTGGTGAGCTCATAAAAAGATAAAAACCAAATTTGAGTTAAACACGAGTATGAGTGCCATCAATTGATTGTAAACATGTAAGGGAGTGTTTGTGAGTATTTCCTTGTGTTATTCTACTAACCATGATAGAACATCAAAATGATCTAGAGTGGAATTTATTTGTGAAAGCTATGCAGGATACTATGGTCCTAAAGCAACAAGAGTTTAAAGAGGTGAAATAGAGCTTAGAAGCATTCAAAATGCCTCCAATTCCAACAATACCCAAACCCATTTTAGACAACCAATGTATGGTCGATTCACTCATGAGGACGAGGATGGTGATTCCATGGAGGAATTATCCCAAGATCAAGCAAGCTAGATAATAATCTTAGTGGCATCAAGATGAAGATTCCGACCTTCAATGGCGAAGGTGATCCCAAGGCATACCTATCATGGAAAAAAAGGTAGATTTTATTTTTGATTATCACAACTATAACGAAGAAAAAGAAAATTAACTTGTTATTATTGAGTTTATGGATTATGCTCTTGTTTGGTGGGATCAATTAAAATATACTAAAAAAAGATGTTAGGATAAGCCGATTTGTACTTGGGAAGAAATGAAAAGAATTTTGAGAAAAAGATTTGTACCTAACCATTATTATAAGGATTTGCACAACAAATTGCAAAGGCTTGTACAAGGTGCTAGGAGTGTGGAAGAATACTACTAAGAACTTGAGGTGACAATGATTAGGGCTAGAATTCAAGAATCTATGGAGCAAACAATGACAAGGGTTCCTGGTGGTCTTAACAAAAACGTTGCGAATCAAGTAGAGATGTACACCTGCAACGACTTGGAGGATTTGTACTATTTAGCCATCAAAATGGAAAAACAACAAAGGGGTAAGCTTTCTAGGGCCAATTTCTCTTTTTTTTTTTTTTAGGTACTAACAAGTTCAAAGTTGATGATAAGTATGTTAGTACACCTAAGGCCGAAATACCCAAGGGAAGTCCAACAATCCAATCAAGACTGAACCAACAACATCCAATAATGCCAGCTCCATAAAATGTTTCAAGTTCCAAGGATGAGGACACATGGCCTATGAATGCCCCAATAAAAGGACCATGTGCTTAGAGATGGTGAAATTACAAGTGAGTATGAAGATGATGGAGTAGAAACTGACCCCAAAATGCCTCTATTAGAAGATCTAGTGACGTGGGCAATTTTGATGACCTCGATAAGGTAACAGGTAAAGAAAATTTTACAACTAGATGCTCTTTAAATGCCCATGTTAACAATGATCAATAGCAAAAGGAAAACATTTTACATGCTAGGTGTAGGATTAATGGCCACTTATGTCTTGTTATAATTGATGAGGGTAGTTGCATTAATGCAACTAGCACTTATTTAATGGAAAAAATAGGATTGCCAACCTTGAAAACATCCTAGACTCGACCACTTGCAATGGTTAAATGAGAATGTGGAAATCAATGTAACCAAGCAAGTTAGGATTGCATTTACAATGGGCAAATATAAAGATGAGGTTTTATGTGATGTTGTACCTATGCGAGCTAGTCATATGCTTTTAGGGCTTCCATAGACTTGATAGGAAGGCAAAACATGATGGGTTTACTAATGTATATCAGTTTGATTTTAATGGCAAACACATAGTATTATCTTTTTTATCCTTTTCTCAAATCTATGAAAGTCAAAAAATCTTAAAAGAGAGATAAAGCATGCACAAATAAGAAAAAAGAAAAATTAGCACTACAAAAGGAGAGTAGTAAGAAAAGCAAAGAGGCGTGTGAGGTTAGAATGGTAAAAGGAGAGCAAAGAGAGGATGTCCAAAAAAAAGGAGAGTGGCATGTAAAAGGAGAGGGTGTGAAAAAGCTTTTATGCAAAAGAGAAAGAAGTGAGAAAGCCTATCAATAACTTATGTTTTTTTTATGTTTGTATAAAAAAGCTTACTTTTCTACCAACAACTTAACCGTTTCTCTGCCTATTGTGTTTGTTTCTCTTTTATAGGATTATGATGACTTATTTCGTAAAGAGATGCCTAAAGGATGACCACTTTGAGAAGGATAAAACATCAAATTGACTTCATTCCAGGCTCTCAAATTCCAAATTGGCTAGCCTATAAGAGTAATCTCAATAAGATGAAGAAGCTTCAATGACAAATTGATGAGCTAATGGAGAAAGGTTTGATAAGAGAAATTGTAATGACCATATTCATATTTGCTCTGATACCAATAAATGTAACGACCAATTGCGTTTACCAATAAATGTAATGACCACTTGTGTTTACAAATCATGTTGCTCTAATACCAATAAACTGTAACGACCATATTCATATATGCTCTGATACCAGTTTTTTTTATTTTTTTACCACAATCTATAATGCTACAATCGGTACCTATCAGAGCACTCAACATTCAAGATTTGCCCGCTGGCCCTGTGATGTCATACACACCGAGATTTGCACGTCTGCCCCGCGTATGCTTGAGCCCTCTCTGATACCAAAACTGTAACATCTAAATTCATTTGTCAAATCAATAACTGTGACATCCCTTGTTCTCATTTGTAAATCAGGTTTGATACCACAAATTGTAATGTCACAATGTGGCTACAGCGGTTACCTATCAGAGCACTCAACATCTGGGATTTACCTGTCAGCCCCGCGATGTCATACACACTGAGATTTGCACGTCTGCCCCGCGTGTGCTTGAATCCTCTGATACCACCAACTGTAACTATCGTCTTCAGTTGCAAATCATGGCATTTCATGTTCAGAAATGCATACACATTAAGGTTTATTCATCATACATATATAATCCCATATGTATTT